>PVKS010001290.1:0-146854 GCA_004027875.1 Aplodontia rufa
CACTTCCTGGTCCCTGTGAGTGTGGTTGTTGGGATGGGATGGGGTTACCTGCCACTTCCTGGTCCCTGTGGGACTGCCACTGTCTTGCTGAGCATGGCATTGACACTAGGCAGTTCTGAGTCTTCTTAGGCTTAAACAGCAGTGCACTCTAGATCTGGGCAGTTGGGGTGGATCTGGACAATTAAAAGTTCTGTAAGTTTTGTAGGTTATCTGAGTAGAGCAGGACCAGAGAGAACAAACCCCCCCCCACCTTTTTACTGCTGAGTTAGTTGAAACAGACTTCAGTGGGATTAATTGACAGCTGGAATAATTTGCATTTTATGGCCCAGGTCTGCTCATTGGGTCAGAAGATGTCATAAAAGTAAATGCCCGAGGTTGCTGACAGCATCAGAGACAGTGGGCTGCTCTGCAAAGAAACAGCCCTTCTTGTTCTTTATAACTTGGTGCGTTTCCAGCCAACCTGCTCTGGCTCCAACGGTGAGACCTGCTGTTTTCCCAGGATCCCCGGAAGCCAGGATGGCTGAGCTGAATGAAGTTGGAGGGCTGGGGAACTGGGGTCTAGGCAGCCTTGGTTGTGGATGGCAACCCAGCCACACTGTCTTTAAAGCCTGGAGGGACTTTAACCTATGCCTTTGGTGCTGGTGGACTTGTACAATTTATAGCCAGAGATGCTTGTCTGTAGCAGGAAGAGGCAGGTCACCCAAATGGTGAAGTTGGTCAGGGGCCAGCTGAGGGACCCAGGCTCCTTGGCAGAAGGGAGGCTGTGTGTGGATTAGGAAAGGAGCCCCTCCCTCCCGGAGGAAGCCAGCCCATCCCACCACGGAGAGGGGGCCCTGTGCAGCTCAGGACAAAGTGTGGCAGGCATCTCTGTGTGTGTGAAGTATCCCCTTTAAACACAGAAGCCACGTTTTTATTTTTTGTTTCCCCTAAACACTGTTGGAGTCAGCCCACTAGGGACCTGGATGGGCTGCAAGCTTACAGACCCAGGTACCCTACTGCAAAGGAGTTGCTGGAATCCCATCCTATCTCCAACCCTACACATGTACGTGCACACACACACACGCACGCACGCACGCACGCGCACACACACAAATGAAGCAAAGGAGTTGCAGCTTGTAGAATTCTTTCATTCCTGCACTCCAGTGAGCAGCTTTCAGAGAAGAACATATCCAAGGAGAAACCTGTTCAGGCTGCTAAGGTGGAGAGTGGAGGCTGCTGTCCAAGAGAGTCACATCCCCAGGAAGTGAGGCACTGAGTGCTTTAAGAAGGACGCATGCAGAGCTGATCTGGAGGGAGATGGCTCCAAGTTGCCTGTGGTGAGCTTACCCTCTGTAATTGCTAGGAATTGCAGGGGGGTCTCCCCTGCAGTGTTAGGCACTTGGCAGACAGGAGTGGATCCAAGGGGTCCTGGGCAGTCCCCTCCCTGGGGGTCAGCTCTCAGCAAGGTGGAGTGCTGCCCCAGGCCTCCCTGGCTGCTGCAGCTTGACAGTGTTTGGGCCTCCCTGCTGAGCCCAGATTGAGTGCATATAGATGGCTAATTAAACTCTGAACTGACAAACACCCAGGCTGCAGAGGGTTCCCTTTGAAGAGCAGGAGATCACAGGGACAATTTCCTGTTTGCCAGTTTGCAGCCGGATCTCCTGGCTTAGGGATTGTGCTAAGTTTAACTAAGGCATGTCCATGGCGCTGAGCATCCAACTCTCAGCCTGGATCAGAGGCCATCTCCTATCTTGCCTATGTAGTTTCAGGTGTGTGTGCTTTGGAGAGGAAAGGGTGGTGAGACCATGAAGGCTCTCAGGTTCCCCCAGAGTCTTTCCCTCTCTTAATGTTAAAAAAAAAAAAAAAAAAAAGGTACATACCCATTCTTCCGTATGTGTGTGTGTTCACCTGTACCCAGATGACCAGATGCGATTCACAGGTAAATGCACATACATACACAGCTGACCTTTCTGTACTTTTTTGGCTCCTGCAGCCTTGAATTCACCCAACCGCAGATTGAAAGTTACGTGGAACAGCGTGCACCCGTACTGAACACGGTGGAACTTTTTCCTTGTTGTTATTGTTAACCAATACATTGTGACAAGTGTTCACGCAGCATTTTTATTGCATGAGGTACTGTAAGTGATCAGGAAATGATTTAAAGTACACAGCATGGGACTAGGTTACACACCATGGCTGCACCGTTTATATGAGGGACTCACTCATCAGAGAATCTTGGTATCCTTTGGGATTCTGGAACCAATCCCCCACGGAGTCCAAGGAAGGACTGCGTTTATATGCTGACAAAGGGTGGAGAGTGAGGTTGGTTTGGTTTGGAACCTTTGTGTTTGGAACCTTTGTGTTTCCCGTTCCTCTGATGGGGTGGACGGCTTCTTTCCAATAGCACTGAGACAGTGCTTCTCACCGGCAACCGAGGGGAGCGCCTGCTTATTTTGGATGGATGTGTTTCATATGAGAAGAAGTTGTTAGGGATAAGCATGGTTGATTTTATTTGTTTTGGAGCTGTAAGAAGAATCTGTAAGTTCAAATTGTGGACTGGCCCTGTATTGACCTGCTGGCAGCACGGTTGGCAACGATCGCACGACTGGTTTGATTGAGGGAAGGTGGGCGCAGAGATGAATTTCGCCAAAAGGAGTGCAGGTTGCATACAGGTGTTGCTGTAAGCTACCAGTCATGGCCAAAAGAGAAGTGCTGCCAGTAACAAGAAAGCATTAAGCATGGCCTGGAGCGGTGGCTCAGCGCTTAGGGCACTTGCCCAGCATGCGCGAGTACACAGGTTCAAACCCCAGCACCCACAAGCACAACTGAGTGTCAGAGTAATGAAAGCCATGTGAAAAACTCAATGAAAATTGATTCTGTCTCTCTCTCTCTCACACTTCCTTCTTTGAAAAAGAAAAGAAAAGAAAAGAAAGCATTAAGTGCCATCACATGCATGCTCTGTGTGTGTGTGTGCGCACGCGCGCTAGAATTGAACCCAGGGTGCTCTTCCACTGAGCTAAGTCCCCAGCCCTTTTTTATTTTTTATTTTGAGACAGGGTCTCTCTAAGTTGTCCAGACTGTCCTTAAACGTGCGATCCTCCTGCCTCCGCTTCCGAAGGCTGGGATTACAGGCGTGCGTCACTGATCCTGGTGGCCGTCACATCCTGGTCTGTCATTTTTCCCGTTTTTTCCATGGTTGCCAGGTTAAGCTAAACTAGTTGACGGGCGGGTTGTAGTAACAGTCTTCTGTTCCTGCCATTTCTCCCTTTCTACTATATTTTATATAGATGATCGTCATGTAGACAGACACAGGGACAGAGAGACACTTTTCCAGAACCCTGGGGGTGGGGGTGGGAAGAGAAGGTGTAGCGTGAAGAGATGGGGCCAGCCACCAGTGCAGGAGGGATATGGGTTATTATTTAAGTAAACTATCTCAGTATTCTTCTGGAAATAAGTGAGGCATACAATATTTAAAAAAAAATTACTCCAGCACCATCTTAGCCAGGTCTTCCACCAAAAAGCTAAGCTGGGAGCTTTATAGGTTTTTAAAAAATCAGAACATGAAGTGTAAGCTCCGCATCTTCAGCACCTGCAAGTTTTTTGGGGGTGTGAGGAAAATGGAAAAGGTAGAAAAAACAGAGGATTTTAAACTAACTAGGAAGGACTGGAGCGGTGGCTCAGAGGTTACAGCACTTGCCCAGCATATGCAAGTTCAAACCCCAGCACCTATATACACAACTAAGTGTCAGAGAAACAAAAGCCACGTGAAAAACTCAATAAAAATTTGGTTTTCTCTCTCTCTCTCTTTTTCTCTCTCTCATTGTCCTTCTCTCTTAAAAAAACAAAAAAAAAACAAAAAACTGGAAAACAGTGGTGTGCTCTGCCTGCCCTTCACCAGGACTCTTTTGCTGGCATGGTGACAGGGCACTCACAGGGTCACCCTTGTGCATATCCCTATGCCTCTCTGAACTCTGCTTGTTCATCTAGGAGATTTGTTAATAAGGACTTCAGAGTGTGGTTTCTGTTGAAAGGGATAATGAAGATCCGCTACCTTGTATAGGACTCGCTAGACACTATGGTGTCAGGGCTCTGAGGTCACACTGACCTGGGTTCAAATGCTGGCCCAGCAGCTGTCCTGCTGTGCAACCCTGGGCAGATCACTTAGCCTCTCTGATTTTTTTTCTCAATTGAAAAACTGGGAGATTCGCCATCCCAGTGTTATTGTGGGGAGTGAAACAGTGTATATAAAGGAGCAAAGCAGAGGGGGTGGCCCAGAATTATTGCTTAATGAATTTGGGTTTTTTTTTCCCCCGCTTTGTTCTGTCCAGTGTTCTATCACCACCACGGGCTCCAGGCCTGTCTTCTCCTAGCATTCTGCTGAGGCCTGGGCGTAGTGTGTGCAAGAGCTTCAAGAGGTTTCTAGGGCCTTTCCCAGGGCTCGTACTGTGGTTCAGCTTCCCTTTTCCTGATGAAGAGGGTCCTGAGCTTCCAGCTGCTCAGGACCACACCATAAAAGCCCCAGGAGGAAAGAGACCCATTAGCACCTGCACATTTGGGAATCCTTGTCGGAAAAATGGCCGGGAGCTTCCTGCCGACACCCCAGGGCATGGCAGGTTTACTGAAGCCCTTCATTAGGATGAATTATGGACCCGCAGGTCTCTCTGGTTCAGTTGCCCAGCAAACCCCCTGCCTGCACTGGATGAAACTCTCCCCCCCACCAGGCTCCTTCCTGCCCACGATGCACCCCCTACCCTTATTTAATGAAAGAGAAAGCCATTGCCCCCTCCAGGGGGACCCGCAGCAAGAGGCAGAGTTCAGCTGCAGAAAATTGTTTTCCTGTAAGTGGCAGACACCTGGCTGACCGGGCCTGGCCCCGAGCCTTGGTTACTGTGCAGACAGAACAGCCTCCTGTCCTCCCCACCACCCCAGAAGGGAGGGGAGCAAGGGTGGCCAGGGTCTGTGGCAGCCTCGGAAGCATGGTTGCTCCCCAGCTAAGCAGCAGTCACGGCTCTCCTGCTGGCCCATCGGTGTACCTGGCTTCTTACTGTGTGTGGGTGTTTCCTGTTTCCATCAAAGTCATGAAACATGATGAATGATTGTCCAGAGGAGCCTGATGCACATGCTCCCCGAGGGGTGGGTCTTGTTCATGTGCTTGCAGATCACCTGGGCAATGGAACGTAGCAGGGAAAACCCCACAGCAGGACAGATGTACCTTCAGCTTGAAGGATGGAAGTTAGACAGTAAGACAGTTTTCCTGACAACAAGTTTGTAAGATGATAGAATGACAGATTGGGACAGGCAAAGTTTGTGAAAAATTGCTTCTTCAAAAGTGTTTTTTTAATAAATAAATAAATAAAATAAATAAATAAATAAATAAATATTTAATCTTTCCTGAGCACCTACCACGGCTTACCGGCTTTCACCTGGGAGGCAGTAGTGTAGCAGCTGGTTTGGGTACAGCTTTGGAGCCCAGCTGCCTGGGGTCAAATCAGGCACTCATGGAGTCCTGGGCAAGGACTTGTTTACCCTGGAAAGGGGCATAATGATAGTGGCCTCCGCCCGGAGTTATCTCACTGTAGGTTCAGTGAGTTATGTGTGATCTCATCATGGGTTAAATGAGATAGCTGGGAAATTTCTTAGCACCCAATAAAAGTTCAGTGATGATTAACAAAGACTCTCTCCTCAGCCCAATTGCAGTCAGGCTCTTCTGAGCCCTCCTTTGGACTTGGCCCTGACCTTGGGCTGTCCTTGGCCAGCTTCGCCCAGTCTTAGCAAGAATCTCACTGAGCTGATCTAGTAAGAACCCCGGACATGCCATTTCTTGGTGATTTTTCTCTCCTCTGCTCCTCACTTGCTCCTTGGCTATGAACTTGTATTTGGAGTTGAGCCTGATCTTTCTCCCCTGTGCAAACCCCACAGTAGCAGGCCCTCTTAACAAAGTCTTCTTTACTAGTTTTAACAAGGATCCTGCCATGAAGATGTTTCTTCTTCCTCCTTCTCCTGTGTTAGTCAGCTTCCTGTCACTGAGACAAAGTACCTGAGGTTAAACTACTTAAAAAGAGGAAAGGTTTATTTTTGACTCATGGTTTCAGAGGTTCGGGCCACAGTTGCGTGGCCCCATTGTTTTGGTCCTGGGGTGGCACAGCCTGTCATGTAGCAGGGAGCTGTTGGTAAAGCAAGGTTCTCACCTAGTGGTGGCCAGGAGGTGAAAGAGAGGAAGGAGAGGGAGGGCCAGATTCCTAAAATCCCTCCAAGATCAGACACCCTCAGCGACCTCATTTCCTCCTGCTGGACCTCACTCCTGCCAAGTAGCTCCATCAGCTGAGGACCATGCCCTTGACACGTGAGCCTTTCTGGGGATGCTGAAGATCCAAACCAAAACGTTCTCCCCCTTTTTCTCATCTTCACCTCCTCTGTCTTTCTCTTTCCCCATCTTCCTTCCTCTCCTCCTTGCTGTATGCTTCCACCTTCTTCTGCGTCAGAGCTTGGGGTCTTATTTCTGAACTTGCTGCCTTGGTCTGGGCAGTTGGAGTCTTCCTTTCAGCTGAAGAAATCAAAATTTTCTCTGCTTAGGAGGAAGGAGGGAAAGTCACCCTTCTTCGTAGGATAAAATCTGAAAACAAACCAGTTAAAAAGCAAAGGGCACAGAGAGTAGGAAGGGCTATAGGTCTGCAGGAGGCTGACCTCTTCTCTCTTGGGAACTATGGTTTCTGTCACTCTGAACCTCAGGCTCTTCTGTGAGATGGGATGAGAATATTCACTTCACCAGTGGTGTGTGTCCAAGTAGAAATATATCTGCAAAGGAAGCTTCCAGAGTCCCTGGAATGCCTTAGGTACAAAATGACAGGAAATCTGAAGATGGAGAGGAAACTAGAACCAAAAATTAAAATTAAAATGGGAAGCAGACACAAAAGCAGAGAAAAAGAAGGGTTTGGATCCTCTGCTTCCAGATCCAGCCAGGTCCCGCCCCTTCTGGCTGGTTAGAGTTGGACTTGGGTTCACCTGAGAAGTCATTTTGCTTGGTCACATGCGCTTGGTGGGTGAAACCTGCTTTTTGTCACCTGACGTGATGAAAAGCAAGTGTAGGTGGGTGGGGTCAGGAGTGGGGATGTGCACAGAACCTGACCCCCTGGGTGAGGCCAGATGAGTGCAGGGACTCTGCAGACACTCCTGAGCAGCAAGGCGAGGTTTCCTAGGATCCCCAGCGGTGCATGCTGGGTCCTCCCGCTGTGTGATCACCCTGCGGTGGCGGTGATTGTCAGCTCACAGCAAGTCAGGGAGAGACCTAGGGAAGGAGAGCTAGGCAAGTATTATTTACTTAAATAATCCTTTAATTTTTACAATGACATTTTTATTTTTAATAATGAAGTTGTGGACATTTATTCAGGAAATTTTGGAAAATATAGAGAATTACCTCTGCTGTTAATATTTTGATATGTGATTCGTCGGGACTGGGGTGAGGGTTTCTTTTCATTTTGGTGACAGGGGTATGTTTCTGTGTTCCAAATACTTAGTTATCCCAATACCCACCCACCAGTGTGGTATTGGATTGACTGTCTATCAAGTCCTGTAATGAAGTAAAACCAGATTCTGTTTCACTCTTGTCAATTTCTTGAATTTAAAAAGAATATACTTTGAAAGGTTGTTAGCAATGCTTTTCAGTCTGTTCTAGATGTTCCAAGGACTAGAATTTGCTGGGACTGAGTTATAAAATGTTCCCTAATTCCTGTAGGCTGCCTCCCTGGCGCCCTCTCTTCTTAGGTGAAGAATGACAGCAGGAGAAACGGATTCTGACCGTTTCTTTCCTGGATAAGTCCTACAGAAGTTGGCTTTCACCAGGTGGGAAGGAGGAAAGCAGTCCAGGGAGGGCGCAGGCCTCCTAGTCCATTCGTGCTGCTATAATGCAGTATCTGACACTGGGTGATTTTATCAAGAAGAGAAATTACTTTTCTCAGTTCCAGTGGCTGGGAATCCAAGATCAAGGCAGCAGCAACTGCTGGGGACTTTTAGAGACATCATCAGGTGGCAGAAGGTGCAAGGGCTAAGAGAGAGCTCACTCCTGTGAGCCCTTCTAGAAAGACAGTAAATGTCCCCTGAGGGTGCAGCCCTTGTGGCCTGATCACCTCTGAAAGGCTTGTCCAATACCAGCACGGTGGCAGTTTAAGTTCAACGTGAGTTTTGGGGAGCACAGACCTCCACACCACAGCATGGTGGAAGAGAGAAGGTGGAGACGTGGGCAGGAAGCCTGCAGCATCTTCCTTCTCTGCTGGGACCTGCAGGAGTAGTCCCATAACTGATTGAGTACCTATTACATGTTAATAATAGCAGCCTTGGGGCTGGAGCCGTGGCTCAGCGGTTATGGTACACAAGTTCAAACCGCAGCACCGCATTCACAACAAAGTCTCAGAGCAACGAAAGCAACATGAAAAACTAAAAAATTGATTCTCTCTCTCTCTCTCACTGGTCCTCTCTCTTTAAAATAATAATAATAATAGCACCCTCCTAAATAAACTTGGGCCCTGATGTCTGGCCTCTGGTCTCTGATTAGGCTGAAGAAGCCTCATGGGAATAGCATGCTTCATAAACTATTGGAGAAGCGCAAGTCAGATTCTTTCCCAGGGCCCTCAGCAATTCACTACAGCCAGGGCCAATCCAACTCAGCCCAAGGGCCAGCACGGAGTCCACCTCTCTCTCCTGAAACCTCCCACGAGCCCTGCCTTAGTGGCCTCCTTCAGGAAGCTGTTCCCCTGGAGGGCAAGGGAGCTCAGAGATGTGAACCTCATCCGGTACCCAGACTCCCTTTCCCTGTCCCCAAGTAGACAGGCATCAAGGATCCAGTGATGAACATTCAGCCTATCTCCAGTGTGGTTGGAGAAGGTTCGAGAGAAGACCTGAGAGGGGAGCACAGCAGCCCTGGAAGTTTGCATGATTGCAGTGACTCTGAAGACAGCACGGACGTTCATTGTGTCTATTGTATCCTTCTACTTGTGCAAAAGAAGCTGAGTCACCCCTGTGTTTATGCCCTAACTGAACCAGGCTCAGTCAACCGAGCACAGACCTTCTGAAAGAACACTTTCATAAAGCCCCTGTGGCAGAAGACACTGAACACTCTGCTTACGCTGGAGGTTTGGAAGGGAGAACTTCTTAAAATGCCTTCAACATCACAAAATTTTAGGACACAGCTTTTTATGACTTCGTAGCACTTGGCTGTACCCATGCCAGCCACTCCAAAACATGCCCACAGGGAAGGTTCTGGGTTCCTGCTGCCCCCGGTGCAGAGCCTGAGCGTTCCAAGCATGTGCTTCGCTGTCACTGGTTCAAGAAAAACAAACCCTCCGTCCCCCCTCCTGCCACTGTCACAATTGCTTCACACTTTCTCGTGGAATAGAAAAGATGACTCAAATGTCAAATGCAGCCACCATCCCAAAGTGTCTGGTCCCAAATGAGAACAATGAGAAGAACATCAATCACTCCCGGGTTGGAATTGTGACCCAGCCGCGAGCGGAGCCACCGCGTGATGAATTGTGTTTATATCTGCCTCTCCTCCTTGACAGTCAGCCTTCTGCGACGCGTTTCCTGCTTTACAAAGCTTCTCCAGATGTGAGAGCAGCTCCCTGTGCAGAGCTCACAGCCTAATTAATCCAATCAGAGAATGGCGATTAAGAGGTCAATGGTGACATTTCCAGAGAGCACCTTCTGTCTTCCCAGCAGCTGGGTCCCAGGGCTGCAAACCGCTCTGGTGGCTCTTTGGGCTCTTGTTCCAGTTTTTGGGGTTTTTTGTTGTTGTTGTTGTTGTTTTTGTAGCAAGATTGTAGCAAGGAGACCTTTCGGTTTGGTCCCAGGTCTCAGCCCCATAGCAGGAAACACTGAAACAGCATAAATGTGCTCCTGTAGAGAAAGCGCCCCCCAGCTGCAAAGAGGAAGGCGCCTCAGGTGCGCTGGCTTTGATTTTCGATTCTGTGGATCCTGCTGCTTAGGAGTTTCCTAACTCCTAAGCAGGAGTGGGTGAAATGTGACACCCTCAGAAAATGGCTCACCTCTGAGCACCTCAGCTTCTTCCACCTGTAGAATTGCTCACAGTACTTACCTCACGGGATGCGTGTTAGAAGCACATGATGTATTGTATGAAGAATTGAGAGGATTGTGCCCAGAACCTGGAAGCACTAATAGATGTTAGCTGCTCTTGTTATTACCAGCATCATTTAAACCTGAGGTGTGTCACTCTGGAGTCCTAGTTTCCAGCCACAGAACCAGATGTAGCTGATCTAAGCACATAAGTACATTAAACATGACAGAACTGCTCAGCCAACACATGAAATGTGGGGCCACCCAGCTAGCAACAGCAGCCAGTCACCCAGGACACTTGTCCTGGGAGGGCGCCCTGCAGCTCCGCCCAGCTCCAGGGATTGCAAGGCCAGTGACAGACATCACCAGCCTGGGCGCAGAACGCCGCTGCTCCCTGCAGCCGCCATGGCCCTGGAACTTGATGTTGCTCAACCAGATGCTCCCTCTAGATTCTCCTCTCCCTGAGGAATTCATTCTCCATTCACCAATGGGGCTGCTCCAGTTGGAGGTGTCTTGTCGTTACTGAGAGAATCTGGGAGAGCAGGTACGTGGTAGTGCCTACTTCTACCATTTTGCTTCCCACCAAAATCCAAAGAGAAGAGAGTTCTCCAGATGTTGGAAGAAGAAGGTGTAATGCTTGAAAGTGAGGAAAAATTACAAAATAAAAAGAGAGAGGCACCTGCTGGTGGGGCTGGGGTGTGTGCCAGGTTTGTGGGTGGTGGCGTAGCCAAGGCCCATCCTGGCCTGTGGCACAGCTGGAGACAGGTAAACATCAGATATCCATTCTGCTGGGCTAAGGAATGCCCCCTTTTAATATGTGAAGAGGAGAATTGGGGAGTGGGGGTCTCCCACCCCATCCCGGGAGAAGCTAGCGATAGGGGGTGTTGGAGGAAGAGGCTGCCAGCGGTGAGGGGAAAGGAGGACTAAGAAAAGCTGACAGTGGCTGAAGATGCCCAGTCTGAGGGACCTGTTTCCCAAGCTTCACAAGCTCCTGCACTCTGAGCATTTCCAGCAAGTATCAGCTGACTGCTACAGACGCTGGGCCAGCCCCCTGCCATCCAGAGCTGCCTGTGAGTCTGAAGCAGGCCACGATCTGCTGGGGAGGCTGGCAGCATTTAACCAATTGGCAGGCAACCTTTACTGGGACAGATGGGCTCTGCCAAGCAATGCTGCTTAATAAGAGGGAGGGTGGTGGAGACTGAGGACGGCCAGAGGCAGCAGGAAGAGCGCCCTGACGCTCAGACCAGGGTCGGGCAGGAGGGTACGCAAGGGGTTGCTCTGGCCGGCAGCCCAGCCGTGCGTGTGGATTATCTGCTATGAGCTTTCTCTTGCATGGCCAGGCCCTCATGTCCCCAGCTGACCCCTGCCCAGCTGGAGTCTAGAAACATCTCTTGCCCTCTCCGTGGGAGGCTATGTCAAGATGATAAAACCTCCAGACAGTCTCAACCCGGCCCTCGCATGGTGGCTCTGTTTGATCCGTCTGAGACTCTTCTGCCTTGAATAAGAAGTCACATCTTCATTTGCACACACCGCTCCTCACAGTGGCTTTGGAGCTGGAGGGAGCTGATGTGAATAATGAGAGAGCTGACTTTGTGCGCATTCTGAGTCACACAGGCCTGAAGTCCTCTTAGCCCTATGCAGAGGGCCAGCAGGTATTCACAGCGTCATGGGGTAGAGGAGACATGTAGGCTTCAGGAAGCTGTGTGGCTCTGCCGAGGGCACAGCATTATCAGAAGAGCCAGCTGAGGCCCCCTGTCCTCCAGTCCAGCGTCCCTGAGGTTGTCACTGCCCTGGCAATTTGCCTCCACGCTGGGGATGCATCGGAGTGGGAGGCTGGAGAGCACAGAGTAGGGTGGTCTGAGGCTGTGCTGCTGTGGGGATCAAGGGGTGATGAATCTAGAACTGGCTCAGAGCAGGGCATGTGACAGCCCTCCATGTTACCTCTGCCACTCCAGGCACACCCCCAAGTGTCTGCACCCCACCCTCGCCATGCCGCCTGCACTGCAGGGAGCCACTCCCCTGTGCCTTGGCACAGTGCTTCCCCTTGAGGACATTTCCTCTCCACCTGCCTGGTTTCTGGAATCTACATGCTAATAAAGGGCCCCTTTGGTTGTTGGAGTATCAGAACTGTTGGGACTGTTCTAGTTCCAACGCAGGCCAATTTGGAGTCAAGCAGCATCAGAAAGGGCTTCTGTCCCCTTCGAAAGGTTCCCTCAGCCACTCCGAGGACCTTGCACCTGTCCTTTGTCCCTTTCCTCCTTAACCATAATCTCCCCTAGTGCCTTTCCCTGCCTGCCCCGTCACACCCTCCCGACTACTCACACAAGAGCTAAGCAGGCAAGAGTAGCAACTTCCCAAACAAGAAGCCAGGTGAGTCCTGGGTAACTCAAGACCACAAGGGTCCGTGGTGGAGAGAGGCCAGGTGGACAGTTTCCCATTGCTGATCCTGGAGTCCAGTTTTCCATTGGTGATCCTGGATTCTAGGCTAGCCCACACCCATGATTCCGTCTCATAGGGCTATCAAGAAACAAAAGAAAAACAAAAACAACCAAACTGCCCCAGGGCGGATGCTGGTGCAGTCAGGGGGAAGCGCAGACCACAGAGCACTCTGAAGGTACGTGGCTTTCCAGGAAAAGAACTTGGAGTGGGGAAAGCCCTGCACAATATACTCCTTCTACAGTCACCACCTATCACTCTCTGATCAGTGTACCTTTCCCCCAAAGCCTCGCTCTCCTCCTTTATTTTGCCCAAAATAAGAGCTGAATTAAACTCTAGATTTTTCCTGCAGCACCCTCTTAGAGTAGTGGAATATAGTTGGAGGTATTGGGTTGTACAGAAATGGTTTTATCTGTTGCTCCTGTTGATAACAAGAAGAGGAATATCAAGCTCAGGGCTGAAGCTCACAGCAGCTCTGTGGGATGTGATATAGCGAAGGCTCTCATCACACCAACCACACTTTAGCAGCAGTCACCCTGTGCCAGCCTCCACGAGCGGCTCCAAGAGGCTCAGCATGTTAGTCTCACAGTTATATCGTGTGTTGCTTACAGACGGGGAAACTGAGGCTTATAGAGGCTTTCTGCTCATTCCCCAAGGTCACCTGGAACGGAAGGAGGGAAGTCAAATTCAGTCCTGGTGCTCTGTCTCCTAAGTCCATGTGCCTGACTGCTGGGGAGGTACCCTTTTAAGGATAAAGGTTAACTAGGGTTAAAGCAACATGTGATTCTAAAGAGTTTTTAAGGTCAGTTTGAAAGTTTGGACTTTGGGCTTCTTTGTGGGGAGGAAGAAGTAGTGAGGAAGTAGAGGCCAACGCTGGCATTCAGCCCTTGGATTTGGGAACTCAGAGTGATGAATCTGGCCTTTGCATCTTTAAATACCTTGGAAGGTCAGATTAGCACAGAAACCCTGAGGCTGAGCGGAGCACTTGGTTCTCCCCGTTGGCAGACGTTAGCTGGTTGAAATACTTCCTGATGGAAATACCGATAGCTCCCTGACAGAAGTTCAAGCTTGTTTCTAAAGGTCACCTCAGCTGGTGGAGCAATTAGTTCAAGTTTGCCTTTTACTTTCCCTGGCAAGAGTTCTAGCAGAAACCTCCAATTTTCATCCTCTCTGCAACATATGGCCAGTGACAGGAGACAACTTGAGATTGTATCTGGTACGTGGTGGGCATTGATCAAAACATTCCTCTTTGCCTGGGGTGGAACTGGAGTCAGATTCCTATACTGGAGCATAGGGCCAGCATCAGCCCCATTGGAGATTGGAAAATCTCCAATGAACATATTATAGGGTTTCCCCCAGGGACACCCCGTGCGCCCCAGAAGCATCTAGGAACTTCCTGGACATACCATCTAAATATACAGCCAAGACCAAGTTGATACACTGCTGAAGCCCCAGCCTCCTTCCTTACCCATCACCATGCAGCTGGTACCCTAGGGAGCTGCTGCAGCCCTCGGTCCTACCCAGAATCCAATCAGAGGGACCCTCCCTCCTCAGTCTCCTTGTTTTCCTCTCCTTTCCTCTTCCTTCTCCATCCCCTCATTCACACCCCAACCTCTGTTTTCTGAACTGTTACAGCCATCTTGTCTTCTTGTCTTCATCCCACCTTTCTGAGCATCTTCTATACCTCAGGGCTCAGGGGGAACAGCCCTTCCAGAACCTTCATCCCACCTTGTCTTGACCCCACTGGAAATTTTTGTGGCTCCCCATGCCCTCACGTGAAAGCCCAACCTCCCAGCTTGGCACCCACATTCTTCTGCAGTCTGGTCTGGTCCTTGGTGCTCCCCATACTCCACATACTTCATAATCCCTCCGTCACCAATCTGACCCCTGCCTCCCTCCTCTTCGTCCTCTCCCTTTCTCTTACCAAACCCCTAGGTGCTCCTGGACTAGGCCACACTGTCTTCCACATTTGCCCAGTCTGTGTCTCCATCTGTAACAACCTTCTGACTCAGAGGCAATATGGGCACTCTGCAGAAGACAGTCACCCTCCTGCCAGGCTCCCAGAGCCCTGGGCCCTGCCTCCAGGAGACCACGGCTACAGGCCTGAGTACACAGGCCACTGAGGCTGGAGGCTGTCCCTCCCGTGCATTGCATAGAACTGGTGCACAGTGCCACCCCCGGAATACGGGCTTGAGTGTCACCTGGCTGCAGTGCTTTCTGCTAACTGTGACCCACAGTGGCTCTGACAGTGCAACTCATGGCTCCTGCTTCCCGATCCCTCCATGGAAGTTCCTCCTCCATGTTTTCCACCAGCCATGACAGGTCATGCTGTCCCCTCATTACAGGGAAGCACCAAATATTATCAACAGACCACTCTTCATCCTCTTTTCTGCAGAAATCCACAAATGTAACTTCCATGGAAAATGGCGGAATGTCAATGTTATTCTTAACATTTCTTTTCTTTCTCTTCCCTGTTCCTCCCTCATTGTCTCTTGTCTTAAAGCATAGCGAGAGTTCCCTTAAAGCAGGATTTATTGTACTTTTACAACCGAGGAGGGAATACTGCTTACCAGCTTGACTGGTGGAAAGCGTCCAAGCCGCACAGTTCACTAGTTTATATTACCTAATAGAGAGATAAATAAGCCATGACTCTTCTTAAGGACTGGCTTTTAATTAGATTTTTAATGGATATCTCTGACTTTCCCAAGCATAAGTACTGCTGTATTAGTTCATTATTGTGATTAAAAGCAGCTAATAATGATCATAACTAAACAGCTTCCCTCAAGGGTTCCAGTGCAGTGTGACATCCTGGGTGTCCACAGTGGCAGGCCTGAGCCTGCCTGTTCTCTGTGGTGCACAGTAGGGCTGCTGGTTTGAGCTGGAGGCCCGAGGGCCGGTAGAGCTCAGAGCCCATCGCATCATGTCTCCTGCATGCTGCTCAAAACACCCTCCATCCTTTCTCTGATGTCAGAGCCTTCTGGAAAGCTTAACTCTATTGCAATATTTCCCCAAGTACATCCTGGTCACTGGTTGGGGTGAAAGTCAGGAACCCAACTAACCAGAGGTTTGAGCAAGCAAAGGACCATGGGACTGAGAATTAGAATGTGCAGCATCCTCCTCTCTGTCTCCCAGTTCTTTTGCCTTAGAGGTGTAGAGGAGCAGAGGTGGACGGATTGTCCCGTGAGCCCCAGTGCTGATGTGGGGTAATTCCTCACTGCCCTTTATTGTGTGTGTGCACAAGTGTGCACTTTGGGCACAGGGGAAGAACATTTTTGAAAGGAAAAGAATAGCAACCACAATTAGCTTATTTTTTTAAGAGAGAGAGAGGAAAGAATCAAATTTATTTAGTTTTTCATGTGGCTTTTGTTGCTCCGACACTTCGTTGTTTACGTGGTGCCGGGGTGTGAACCTGCATCCTTGCACATGCCAGGCAAGCGCCATCAACGTTGAGCCCCACTCCAGCCCCACAGTTAGCTTTACTGTTAAATTGCATATTGGTCGTTCCTTACCCTTTTCTAGACATGTTTTTTTTTTTCCAGAAGTGGCATCATGTTGTCACCATAGTAGTGTATCATGAACATTTTCCCATGTCATTAAATCATCTTCTACAAAAGCATTTTTAAGGTCTGCCAATGATGTCATCACATAAATACACCCTAATTTATTAATCTCTGCCTTCCATGAGACATTTAGATGATGTTAAGACTTTTACTGTAAGCAACACTTCAATTAATTTCCTATTCCAAAAATATTGCAGCGTGCCATGACTATCTCCTTGGATGAAAATGTTACGTGCTGGTCAAAGGGGCAGAGAGCTAATGCTTTGCTGTGTCCTGCCAAGTGATTTCCACAAACAGTTTTGAACACATGACAGTTGGTCACTTCCCTCCCAGCACTGGGAATTATCATTGTTGATTAGTAATTTTCCTAGGTGTCAAAGCACAGCTAATGGTTGCTGACTTAATATGTCCTTCTGTTTTTTGTCATACAGCTCGGGTTGAACATTCATCATGCACTTGGTGCCCATTCGAATTTCTTATCTTACAGATGGCCTTTACTTGGTTTTGGCCCATTTTATGATGTCGGAGTTGGTTTGATTTTCTTTTGAAGGCCTGTGATAGTCCTACTCTATCGGAGATTATTTTCCACCGTGGCTGTTATTCATGCTGAAGAAGAAGACAGTGTCTGGGTTTGGGATCAGGACATATTATAGTGCCCTGCAATCAGTCCAGTGAAGTACATGTAACAAATTCCACAATGTCAAAAAGTAGGGTTTTTTTTTTTAATTTTATTGCCAGTTCTGGTTTTATTTGTTTGCTAGAACATGTTTGAGCTCTGGGTCTGCTGTTTACTAGCACACCTCTCTGAGCCTCGGTTTCCTCATCTGTCAAATGGGATAATGACCATAGTCTCACAGTTTTCTCTAGTGGCAGTGTTAGAAAGCTTATAAAACAGTGCTTGACACAAAGATGAAGCCATTGAAAGGTGCAATTATTATCACTTAAACGGCCAGTTTTCTGCTCAGATGTATCAGTTTTATGTGGACTTTATTTAGGCATTGGGGTCTCCCTTACCTTTGGTTCCTCTCTCTTAACTAAGGGGACAGTGGAAGAGGTGCCTGCTGTGTTAGGAAGAAGTCTGCTAGTCCCTGGGAACGGGCCCTCTGGAGGGATGAAGAGCTGTCCCTTCCATCCTGGTCCAGGGCCTGAGGATGCCTTGGGGAAATGGCTCAGCCTCTGCACTCCCCATCAGTGAACAGAAAGCCTGACGTGTCAATGCAAAGGCTAAGTCAAAGGTCAAAACGAGGTCATTCTAGGGCTGCAGTGGTGACTCAGTGGTTTTGGCACTTGCATGGCATGCACAAGGACCAGGTTCAAACCCCAGCACCATGTACACGGTGAAGTGTCTAAGCAACAAAAGTCATATGAAAAACTAATAAAATTGATTTTCTCTCTCTTTCTCTCTCTCTCACTGTCCCTCTCCTAAAAAAAAAAAAAAAAAAAAGTCATTCTGGTGTTCAGACCCCTCCCATTCATTTTCAAGAGACGCAGTCTTAGAACCTCTAGGGTTGTTGACTGAACTCTAAATGCTTCAGCAGAGTACCGGAGAGGCTGGGAGGGGACTTACAGGACTCCCACACGAACCTTGGCCCTGCTCTGGGACGACTCCCTCGATACTTGCTTGGCATGGAGGAGGGCGTGTCCTTCTGTCCTGTTTGACACAAGAGGGTGGATGCTGAGTGCTTATCTGGCCATGAAGAAGGGACGCAGCTGTGTTTGGAGTGGCTCAGGAGAGTTTGTACTTCTCCCAAACTTTGAAGACGCTCTGAGGAATCTTCTTTGGACATTCCAGTTGTACCCTCAGGTTTAGCGTTGAACCTTCCCGCCAGAATTACATGGAACCATTTCCCATAGTGGCTTTGCTCCTCTGAGCTTCTGTTTCATCAAGGATCATAGTAATGGTTTCCACACCTCCTTCAAAGCAAAAGTGTTGAGGATAAAATTGGGTAATAGGAATAAAAGGTGAATGATCTTCATGTCGAAGTGAGCAATCAGGCTGGATTCTAGTTTCAAAACTGCCAGGGGAAAGCCCTCTAAAGCTCCTGTTTCCCTTTCGTTGAAATGAGGAGGCTTGACTGGAAAATCTCTTCCATCCCTTATAGCTATCACATTCCGGAAGTCTGTGTGAAACATTCAAAAGGATTCATCACCAGCACGTCCCTAGAACGTGGATGGTACTCCTAGCAGTGAATCAGCATTGAAAGAAATCAGGGCTCACAGGATGGATGGCCTGGCTTGGCCTGAGAAGCAGCAATGCTAGTCATGCAGGTGACTGTTGCTGAAAAATACACTAAATTTGGCAATGAAAGATTTGGGCTCAAATTTTGGCTCAGTCACTTTCTAACTGTGTAACTTGAATGAAATCCTTTTATCTCTCTGGCCTTAGTTTCCATCTCTATTAATGAAAAAAAAAGTTGGGTGGGAGATAAGATTGTGTATCTAAAAATCCCTGCCAACTCTAGGCCCCCTGGATGATGAGCGCTCACCAATGGGACCGCCATTACTATTGTTGGACTAAATCGCAGAAGATAAATTTCCATCGCAGCCTCCCAGAGACCAAGGGACAGAGCTCCAGAGCCGAGAAACAGTCAAGCAGGCAAAGGTTTGCTCTGTCCCCTCACCTCCCTTTCCCACTTCAGTTAAGGTTCTCCAGGAGGTCAAAGGTGAGTCACAGGGGTTGAACTTGGCCTTTAACAATTCAAGAAGGTGCATCTGTTCATCTGTTTAAAGAGAGTAACAACATACAATTCCCCGAACGCCAGGCAGAATAGAAAGGTGTTCGTTGGTAACAGGCTGGTTTTGTTCCTTTAACCCTTCCCTCTTTTTTTTTTTTAAAGAGAGAGGGACAGTGAGAGAGAGAGAGAAAGAGAGAATCAATTTTATTTAGTTCTTCATGTGGCTTCTGCTGCTCCGACACTTCATTGTGTGCGTGATGCTGGGGTCCGAACTCCTGTACCTGCGAATGCCAGGCAAGTCCTGCAACCACCAAGCCACTGCTCCAGCCCTTGAACCCTTCCCTTATGAAAATAATTTACTCGCTAATTATATCCCATTAACCAACTACTTCCGGTATAGATTAAAGGACTGCTTTTCCAAATCATTCCATAAATTAAAAGCAGTCCTCCCAGATACATGATTTCATGGATAAATACTGCATTTGTGTTGTCAGAATTTATGTTGAGAGGAAATGGAGGAAACATATCCTTAAAGAAATATTTTGCAGTCGTTGTTAACACCTTCCACTCCTGCTCGCAATTTCTAGGCTCGTAATATAAATGTGCAAGCTGTTAGGGTGAGATGCGCATTCGGAAGCTTGAGGGGCCACCTGCCTGTGAGGCTGACTCGTTATTTAAACTCCCTTTGCATTTTGCAGATTTAAGTACTGCCAAGGTCCTGATTTATGATGTTCACCTCACACACATAGAACTTTCCCTTGGCTTTCCATTTCCCAAGCACGCCTGCGCACGAGGGAGGAAGTCAGTCATGGCTGCAGGTGGAATGGATTGTGGAGCAAGTAGTCCCTGGTGGGGTGTCAAGACCAGCAGAGAGCATCCACAAGAGCCTTGGGTTGGGGCAGTGTTTGGCACTCCAGTTCCAAGAAATCTGCCCCCAATCTTTCCATCAGCCATGCTCTTGAGAACATGAAGGATTGGGGAAACAAAGTCATTTAAGAGAGGAATTGCTGAAAGAGATCATCTGGTCCTGATACGAAGGAAATCCACGTTCCCTCCTTCCAGAGATGAACTTAATGGGATGCAGAAGGCAGAGTGCAAGTCTGTAAGATGATCAAGTCGAATGACCTTGGAGAAGACAAAAGTGACTATTGAGGTCCCACCTCCGGTGCTACGGCTCGTCGTGGCTCCACACACAGCTGGCGCTGGGACTTGGTTGACATTTAGGATTACAACATTCTCTGTTCTGGGTATTTTCAGCCGCCAATGTGCTAATTTGTCCAAGTTTCACATTTAAGCTTGGCAGGCCAACAACGGTACCAAATGCTCAACAGGTATATCTTTAAAACAGTCAAACACATTTCTATTCCGAAATGTAGGGAACAGCTTAGAGAAGGCTGGAACTTGAACAAGCTTGTACACACATCTGCAGAGGCACATGTGTGCACGCACACCCACACAGCCCCTTGAGAGTGGAATTGACCTTCCTGTCACTTCCTTCATTCGTGGCTAAAGGTTTTTCTCCTCCCTGGCTTCATTGAGAAGTTTTCTGTGTGGGTAAAGGCAGGCAGGGCATTCATTGGGAAATGGTGGCAGTGACAACTCCCTCTGTGTTCAGGGACACATGGATAAAGAACTTTCACAGACAGAATCTGTGCCCCTAAGGGATTGACAGTGTCTTGGGAAGGAAGAGACCATACAAATAAAAAATATAAGTAGATAAAATCTTTTCAAAAAAGTGTAATGAAAGAAGAAACTGTGGTAGGATGACATACTAGTGATGGGTGGCTGGGGTGAGGAGACAGGGGCAGGCTTGGCTAGTTCAAGGGTCTGGAGGCCAGTGAGCGAGGGAAGTTGGGTAAAACTAGATTAAGTGAAGGCAGGTAGTGTAGAGGCAAGTGTAGCCAAGACAGAGGGAGGGACAATGACAGGGACTCAAGGATGGTAAGTCCTTGAATGCACAGTGAAGGTTGTGAGGACTGATGACATACTAGGTTTATTCCCATGTGTGACATGTGGCTCCCAGAGCCTTGCTGAGCACTGCAGGCATTGGGGAGTTTATCTTACATTAGCAAAGTTTCGGCATGGAGTGATGGCTGGTGGATATCTGTCAAATGAACCGCAGAGAGTTCTTTCTGGCATGATGTGGTTTCAGACTGCTCAAAGCAGAGGGGTGGACTCCATTTCTCTGGGCACCTCTCTGGCCCCAGGGGGTGCAGGGTAGGGGGAGGATAATCATCTCCCCTTGATCTTTATCTCATCATGGAACTCATCATCCTACTCAACTGCAGGGGAGGAGGTGTGGTTCTCACAGTATAGATCAGGAGCTTGGGTGAATGGTGATCTAGCATTTTCCCAGGAAGCTGGAAGCATCTCGTTGATGCTTGCCTCAAAGTCTTCCTAGTCTAAGCACTCCTGGATCCTCATATGCACTGTAAATAGCTTATTGCAAGGAGCAAAGCCAGCCTTGAGCTTCTCAGCATCCTGGGTAGGGCTCAGTTAGATTTGTAGTAAGGTCAACTAGAGACAGAGGATCAAATTCGGTTAGCAGTGTCTCCCCACTGGTCCTCACCTGTGTGGTTAACAGAATGCCCACTGAGGTCAGAACCATTGGGTGGATAGCAAGGAGCAGAACTGCAGGCAGGGAAGCAGCTATCTAAGATCATGGCATTTATAATTACCATTAAGGGGAAAATTATGAAGAACTTTAAATACAGGCCTGGGGGTAAGCAGACCCAGGTTCTAGACCAAGGCTTCGCCAGGTCACCATCTGGCCTTGGGCATGTAGGAAGTGACTTGAGGACATCCTGGTGTCTGTGATACATGGTCCCTGTAAGGAACACTGTGATACCCTTTCAGGATGGGCAGGAGATGAGTCATAAGCCAGCAGCTGGAGGGGCTGAGACTTTCCCCTTTTGAGAGGCACTGTTTTACTGACCCCAGCTGAGTGGACTCAGACCCAATGTAGTCACTGCCTTGCAGGACCCAGTGCGTGCTGCTCTCATCCTATTGGGCATAGCTAGCTCTTCTCTGGCTATACTTGTGCTCCTGGTCAGGCTCAGGCTGGACTCTCACTGGGAAGCAGGGACCAGAGCTTTGACATTCAGAGCAACAGAGAAGAGCCAGGTGGGGTCTTCCGACAGACTCCCATCTAATGCTGCGCACACTGTGGCTACAGCACATCTGCAGGGAAGAATACATCTGGAACAGCACAGAATTAGAGGGCTTGCCTCCTGTGGGCACAGCGGGTTATTTGAGTGACAGATGCCAGTGATCCTAGTCTGTTCAGTTACCCTACCCAAATGCCATAGGCTGAGTGGTTTATCTAGAGCACAACTATATTTCTCATGGTTCTGAAGACTGGAAGTCACAGACCTTCATGCCAGCACAGTCAGGTTCTGGTGAGGGCCACTCTTCCAGGCTGCAGACTGTGGACTTTGCACTGTGGCAGGAGTGGAGAACTCTCAGGTCCTTTAACAAGGGCCCTGCCCTCATGACCTGATCCCCTCTCCAAGGCTCCACCTCCCAATGCCATCATCTTGGGCATGAGAGTTTCCATCTATGAATATAGGGAAGGGGACACAGATGTGCAGACCATACGTAGCATGTGCCAGATGGAGAGTCTGCCCCTCCCTGAATGTAAACTGCTCCTCAGCGTCAATGTCACGGATCCCATAGTGACAGGAGCTGGCACACAGTCTTCCGCTTGTTTAAAGTCAAGCCTGAAAGACTTTTGAGAGTCTCATAGCTTTAAAATGTGGGCAACTGATTCTTTTAAAGGTATCTGTAATATGGGCTGGGTGTACCGATTACATCTGTGGGCTGAAGGAAGACCATTTGGGACTGAAGCAAGGGCTTAGGCACACACTGCCCTGGGTCGAATCCTTGTGCTCAAATTCCTTGACAGCGTACTCCATGACATGATTGGCATCTTGGTGACAGGGGATCCTGATGCCACTTTACAGGTACACTAAGGGTTGGTGCATAATGCTACAGCCTGCTGCCCACAGAGTCCGGGGCAAGCGGTAAGTGGGACTGTGGCTGCTCCTGTCCCCATTCTCAAGCTGAGCTTCCCAATGTCTAGATTTGCTCCTGAAAGAAGGAAGCGGTCTTTACCAAATGGTCTCCTCCATAGAATCTTTGGTCTTCTAGGGTCAGAGAAATTGTAGCTTTCTATTTGCTAGGAGGATTCCTACAGTGATTCTATACCAAGGTCCAGGGGCTTGGGCTCAGCTCCTTCAGCACCAGCTCATACAAGGCAGCTCAAGTTCTGGGACCTGCGATTCAATCTAAACCCTCCTGCTCTGCAGCGCTCCTCCACTCCCTCAGCGCCCTCTCTGGCTGTGTGCCTTGCTTTCAGCAATGTGACATCCTCCCAGTGCTTGGTCTGAGATGGTGATTTTGTGGCCTGAAAGGTTCTGACAGCTCTTCTTTGCCACCTTCTGGAGCAGAAAGTCCTTACCCTGGGGAGGAGTGTTCTCCAGCCCGGAGGCACCTTATTCCTGGTGCAGCCGATTGTCTGAATCTCATAAAGGAGCGAGAGCTAGCGAGGGCTCACACACCAAGGTACGGCATATCTGGAACAGGAAGCAGGGTGGTAATCAACTCAGTCCCTAGGAAGTCAAACTGCTCTGCAGCCTGTTCCAGCACAGCAAAGCAGCAGTGGGAACCACAGGCCGGGTCCAGAGGATGCTCTCGAGGGATGCTTTTGGCAGAATGGCACCTCTCAGCTCTTTACTTCTCTTCTGTTTTTTTCAGTACTGGGGACCGAACCCCCAGGTCCTTGCATGTACTAAGCAAGCCCTCTACCACTGAGCCCTTTTCATTTTGAGACAGGGTCTTGCTAAGTTACCAAAGCTGCCTCAGTCTTGCGATCTCCCTGCACCAGCCTCCCAAGTTGCAGGGTTTATTGGTGTGTGCCATCAAGCTCAGCTCTATCTCAACCTTAAAACAGTGTCTCCAACCCGCAGTGTGGGATTTCACTCGTAACACAACTAACTGTCTCTGAATTCTCTCTGCATTTCCCATGTCAGGCAGCAGCCACCCACTCCTCCACGACTCCCAAATATCCCTACCAGGGTGTCCCCAACCTGCTTCTTCCTCTTCTACTTGCATCCTTACCTTTTGGATTGAGTTTCTTCCCAACTCTGTCTTTCCATTTTAAATCACGCTCATCTTCCTGCTCTGTGGTCTGTGCCTGTTCCCAAAACCCCAGCAGCTCCAGAAGGGCAAGTGGGCAGGCCCAGCCTTGGAACGCTAGTGGGGCCGCAAACACGTGTTCATTGGGACTTTGGCCTATCGCCTTACACTGGGTGTCACAAGGTGCAGGCAGATTCCACTTAGTGGGCAGCTCTTTTGATAGGCAGGATATTTAAGAAGTAGTGTGCAAAGATATTTCATGCATGAACATGACAGCGCCAGCATGTGCCAAGGTGCCTGTGTCATTTGATGCTGTAGGAAATTCCGTGCTTTGTACCTTTTGAAGTGGACTTCTGAAAAGAAAGGAGAAAACCCTCAAACCTTCCCAATTAAAAAGAAAGCCACCTCTTTTTGCTTGATCTGTTTATGGCTAAATAGTCTCTTTGGGGTAACTCCTTGTTTTCCTGACCAAGACCTAGAGGGAAACTCATGTGGCTGCTGGGGGCCAGGTTGGAGCTACAGGTCCCAGCACCATGTGCTGGCCCTGACCCTTCTCATCACAGACTGGCACTGCTGGAGTTGCACCTCTGCTCCTGGCACGGGGGGTGGGGGTGGGCAATGGGACCCTCGCCTGCCCACCCTCTCACCTGGGCTGCACCTGTGTTCTGTAGGTTTCTAGTCTGAAACATTTCCCCCCAGCCCTGGCACCTCCCTCTGCTAAGGGTCTTCTCACCCTTGCCCTGGAGACTCACGGTGGACCCCTGACCCCAGCTCAGCACCTTCCACACCCCCACTGGTGGCCCATGAGCTATTTCAGATGCTGCACTGCATCTCCTAAAGCTGTTTCTGGATTCTCTCTACCTAAACCCTCCATGCCACCATGTCTGGTCTTCTCTAGCTGCCCTGTTTGGGTACCAGGGTACATGGCAAAGTGGTCTCCTGGAGAAGGGAGAGCCGAGAAGGGAAGGTCCCAACCTGCTCCACCTCTTCCCAGTGCATCTGGGACTGGCCTCTTCCACCCTCTCCAGACCTCAGCTCAGCGTCACGGGGAACCTGGCCATCTTCCCCACCTGTTCCCCAAGTTCCATTCCCCCTGAATGTCTCTGTTATCATCCAGAAAACCATGCTTGCCCTTTCCTGGTTGAAAGTGACTCCCACCACACATCCCTCTTCCCTGCCTTTCCTGGGTTGCATGTGCCATCTGCTATTTTTTTTCGGGGAACACCAAATCCCAGTGTGGCCTTCATGGAAAACAGGACATGGAGGGACCATCTTGCTTACCAGAAAAAGGTAAATATATCAGGAAATATATTTTTAAATACTGATACCGTTTCACTTACAACACACTTATACCCAACAGGTAAGGCAAACAGCAGTTTCTTATTTTATGAGCTGGAAAAACTGAGGCTCAGAGAGATTAGGAGACTTGCCAAGGTCACACAGCTTGTGTGGGGCACAGCCAGGAAGAGCATGTGACTGTATTGACTCTGGGTAACACATTCCTTCTGTGGCACCGGGCTACCCCCCATCTATAGCACCCTTTTCCTCCGCAGGAGTGTGAAGTCAGCTGTGGGGCACCATCAGCTCTGCCAATCTGCTCTCTTGTCTCTTAAAGTGATTATAAAGTAGAAACCATGAAATCTGCAGCTGCCGGAATGGCAGGAGTTCTGCCTCAAATAGGCACAAATCCTGGAAGCCAGCAGTTAGAGCTGGAGTCACTGTGAGCCTCGTTTAATCTTCTTTTGTTTTTATTTTTAAGAGATTGCCAGCTATGAATGTCTGGGGGTGGCCAATGAGCCACTGTAAGCACTAACTAATTTGTAAGTCAAACCTCTCTCTGTCAATGGCAATGTGATGTCAGAATCACTCACCTTAACAACACACGTCCAAAAGGCAAATCAGTTATGCCCAGGTCTCTCAAAGGTGGGTGGAGAGGCAGCACCTGGAGATGTAAGTACATAGAAACACAGATGTTTAATGGAGTGCAGAAGGAACAGAAGCTGGCACCATAACTGAAGAATCTTCCAGACTCTGACCTTTCCTTCCTGCCCAACTGAGAATCCACAAAGACCCTGAATCAACTCTCAGACCCCCTCATCTGCTGAGCCTATGCAGGAGCAAGGGCTCTGGAAGCTACTAGACTGCTTCCCATGTAACAGTGCTTACCTGAGAAGAAAGAGCGAGTGCCCGTACTCCATCTCCTCCTCCAAGGCCCTGCTCCGCCTGCCTGGACTTCAGTGGAAGCTGCCTCCTAAGTCCCTCCTGGTCTCATTCCCAGGATAAGCCAGACCACACCCCCGGCCTCTCTGCTCAAGCCTGTCTCCACTGGCTTCCACTGTGTCTGTAATAATAGCCCAGCTTCATACCATGGCCAGGACATGTTGGTCACTGTGTACTTCTCGGACTTCATCTTACCTTTTCCCAATTAGGCGGCAGCCTCTGGTGTCTTGCTTAGGTCTCACTTGACATGGTCAAGATGTTCCTGTCTTGGAGCTCATTGTCTGCCAGAATGTCCTTCTTGTGACTTCACAGTCGTTAAGTCCAATCTCAAAGGTCACCTTCTTGGAGAGGCCTTTCCTAACCAGCCACTCCTTGTTATATTTCTCTGTTTGGTTTTTTCTTAGCACTTCTCTCTCCCTGAAATGAACTTATTTACTTATTATTACCCATCCCTCCCGTCTACTGTGGAAGATTCCAGAGGCAGGTGCTTAGTCGTATTCATGGTTGTATCCCCAGTACTTAGAGTGCTCATGGTTGGCATTCTTGTGTACCTTGTTGATTGACTGGACTGATTCTGTCTCCCTAAATGATGGTCTCCTTTACCAGCTGAGCGATGCTTTGGTTTGAATCTTAAATCCCTACCATGGGGTCATGTATTAACGTTTTGGTCCCTGGCCTTTGGTAGTATTGGGAGGGGAACCTTTAGGAGGCAGGGCCTAACCAGCAGGTCTCTAGGTCACTGATGGCATGATCTTGAAGGGGATTGTATGGCTGAGGTCCCTTCCTCCTTCTCTTTTGCTTCCCAGATGTGAGGTGAGCATCTTTTCTCTATCACACACCCACCCTGTGATGGAGTTTTGAACCAGTGCCTAGCCACTGATCTAAAATAATGGAGTCATTCGATCATGGACGGGATCCTTCCAAACTATGAGTTTAAATAAACCCGAGATAAGTTGATTATATCAGGGATTTTGTTACAGTGATAGAAAGCAACAAACTTATTAAACTTTATCAGAGATTCAATCATCCATATTTGTTCAACAAGAATTCACTAATTTCCTACTATTTGCCAACCTTCATATTAGGAAAAGGGGCCAGAAAGCAGCCTTGGACCTCAAAGAATTCAAGACCTGGAAAGTTCCCTGATACTTGTCCAACATGGGAAGGCATATAACAAAGATGTGCATCATATCCTCAGAAAATGGGACCCAAGATCAAAGAAGGCTTTGAAAACACTGAGTTGTATCATAAAGGATGTGTAGGAGTTAGGCAAACGAGTTAAGTATTTTTAAATCTATGAGAATCAAATATCAAGAACCTAAGTGCTGGGGCTGGAGCAGTGGCTCAGCGGTTACTACGCTTACCTTGAATGTGTGAGGATGTGGGTTCGAACCCTAGCAACATGTGCACAACTAAGTGTTGGAGCAACAAAGACACGTGAGAAACTAAATAGAGTTGATTCTTTCTTTCTCTCTTTCTCTCTCTGCCCCTCTCTCTCTTAAAAAAAAAAAAGAGAGAGAGAGAAAACCTAAGGGCCTGGCAGATAATATCCATACAGCTAGGGTAAAGGATCCTCGTGAAGAAGCTGGAGCTAGAGTGGGGCTAGGCTGGGAAGGATCTTCATCATATTAAGGAGCTTAGACCTTATGATGAAATCAGCACAAACTTTTTTTTTATTAAGGAGTTGAGTTGTTGTACAATCATGAATGCATTTGAACCTAAATCATAGTTACCCTTACATTGCATACACCCAAGTCTATTTATTGATTCTTCTATATTATACCCCTAGAAGAGATATAAATGTCCATATATGTGTGTATATATATATATATCATATACATGTATTTGTGAATTCTCCAAAATTAAATGATTGCATAAGTATGATTTAACTTCTGGGAGGGATTAAAGAGTGTGCTACATTGTTGATTGTCTCCCAAGATCCCTCCCTATCTTCCCTCTTCTACCATCCCCCTGCCTTTCCCCTTCCCCCTCCCCACCTACATGTCTATGGCTGTCCTAGATTATGTGTTGCTACACCTTTGGTGGATCTAATACATGAGTTTGACTACCTTTCACCCAAGCCCGGGTTTAGCTCCAGTCTCCACAAATGAGGGAAAACATTTGGCCCTTGAGTCTCTGGATTTGGCTTACTTCGCTTAGCATGATTTCTTTCATTGCCATCCGTTTACCTTCAAAGGTCACAATGTCATTATTTCTAATAGCTGAGTAGAATTCCATTTGTGTGTGTGTGTGTGTGTGTATACATACACACATATATATGGTATGTGTAGATATATGTACATATATGTTGTGTGTGTAGGGGTGTGTGTGTGTGTGTGTGTATGTATAAACAGCTTTTGGATCCATTCATCCAGTAAGGGGCATTTGCATTGATTCCATAATTCTGCTATTGTAACTTGAACTGCGTTGAAGATGGATTTTGCTGTGTCACTGTAATGTGCTGATTTTTAACTCCTCTGTGAAAATACCCAGAAGAGGGATAGCTGGGTTATATATGGTGGAAGCAACCCTAATGTTTTGAGGAGAGATAGGAACACAAGCACAAACTTTTAAGAAGGGGAGTATCATAGTTTGGATCTATAATGTCCTCCAAAAGAGCTTGTGTTGGAGGTGTGGTCACCAGCCTGTGGTGCTATCAGGAGGTGTGGTACCTTTAGGAGGAGGGGCCTAGCGGGAGGAAGTTAGGTCATGGGGGCGGGCCCTTGAAGGGGATGTTGGGACCCTTTGTGTGTCTGTCACTGGTTTCTGGCTGTCAAGAGGTGAACACCTTTGCCCCACCACATGTTGCTGCCGTGATGTGCTTCCTCCCTAGGCCCAAAGCAACAGGACCAAGCAACCACAGACTGAAAGCTCTGACACTGCAAGCCAAAATCAATCTTTTCTCCTTCAAGTTCTTTATCTCAGGTATTTTGTCACAGTGCTAGAAAGCTGAGCAGCACAGCAAGTGACTTTGGCTTGCGTTTGAGGAAGATCACTTTGGCTGGGGCAGACAGGACATATCAGAGCTGGGAAGGATGTTGGTCCCGAGAAACAGGCCCTGTTGGTCAGGACTAGAGGCGTGTAATGATGTTCTAGGCTATTGTAACAAATCACCACGAATGGGATAATTTAAAACAACAGAAGTGTATTCTCCTGTAGTGCTAGAGGACAGAGTCCCAAATCCAGGTGTGGGTGAGGCTGTGCTCCCTCCACAGCCTCTGAATCCTGCCTCTTCCAGCCCAATGGCTCCAGGTATGACACCTCCTTCTTCTTTCCCTTGTTTCCTTGGTCTATGTCTTGGTATGGCATTGTTCTCCTCTGAGTAGACACCAGTCCTGTTAGAAGAAGGCCACATTGATAACTTCCATGTGACCACACCTGAAAGGTCCCCTTTTAACATAAGTTCGGGTTTGCAAATCTCAGAGGGACACTTCCTTTGGGAGAGGCCACTCTGTGAATGCAAAGAAGGGGGAAGTTCCAGTGACTAGAGATGCAGGCAAAGTCTTTGAAGCTGAGCATATGCAGAGGCTTGAAGGAGGCTGGCGGAGCTCACCGCTGTGCTTCAGCTACAGAGGCCGTGCTGTCTCAACACAGCCAGGTCACTCGGGGGAGCCGGGGTGCCCCTGCCAAGGGAGAGATGGCAGAGTAGGCTGCTTCTTGAGGAATGAAACAGAAGGGAACGTCAGTTACCTCAAAATTCAGGCCGGAAGCCAAACTGAAAACCAAGTTGCGAATTCAATTGATCTCCAGAGAGCGAGGGGCACAGACGGCAGAATGTCCCTGGAGGGGGAAAGGGAAGGAGACCTGTTTTCCCAGCCTAATCTACTGACCCTTCATTCATTCTGGAGCTGGGTTGAAATAAATAGTGTCTTGTTTGGTTGGAGACCCTTGGAAAGGGGAGGCTGACTCTGGTGGCAGACTCGTTTCCAAAGGGCACTGACATGCACAGGAAGAGTGGCTCCGTGGCACAACCACCCCGCCCCCCCACTTCTTTGGCCCTGATAATCCGGGCTCTTGTTCTGACCTGGTCCGTCTGGTGCCTGTTGCTGAACTGCTTTGATATCAGGACCAAACGCAGCCGCCTTCCCGTGGGTCCCCTGCCTTTCAGCAAGTTTACCTGGAGGTGGCAGTTCTCCACTGCTCCCGCCTGTCCTTTGAAGCAGAGAGGGCAGGGGTGGTGGCCGACTGAGTGCGAAGGCACCAGGCAGAGGTGATGACACGGTCGTTCAGCAGTGGGGAGCAGGGGGAGACGTGCAGGGGAACCCCCCATTTCCTCCTGGAACCCATGCAGCCCTGACACGCCCAACAGTGTGAGGGCTTGGTGGGGCTCAGCATGTGGAGGACAAGGCCGGAGGAGGTGGCGTCCCACGTGGCACAGATGGTTGACAGACAGCTCCCTGTGCTCACGCTGCTATTCCTGTTGCATTTTCCCTCCCTCTGTTCTTCCGATGGTTAGAAAAGTCTTGTGTGGCTTCGCTGGCCTTGACCAGCCTGGTGCGGCCTGGGGGAAACCACCTCTGCTCTTAATCTGACCTCGCTAATTGGCCCTAGGAAAGCAGATTGCACAGGGAGAAGAGCCGCGTCTCGCTCTGGCCACATACATCCCCCAAGTCCTGGAGACACAAAGAGTGACCACAGCCGCCTTATAAATCTGTTGTGGCCTCTTAACCTCTGAGAAATAATAAATAGTATTCTCATAGGCTGTCCTGAAGATATGAAGATGTTTTGTGAGAACATCTGGCTTTCATTGACTCAGGAAAAGGAAGAAAAAAAAATCGGGAGCCCTGGGACAGAATTTCATTTTCTTTTCATGTTGCCATGTGGGTGAAGGAGCCCTCTCAGTCTGGAAGCAAGCGCAGGGGTACGTGGCTCCCTTTCAAGTTTTAAAGGGACATAAAAATGCACATGCATTTCTGTGAAGTGCACTGGCAGGGGGCATCTTCTTGAAGGGGGCCTGGAGGTGGAGATCGGGTTATTGTAACTTGCCATCAGTGTGCCTTCTTTCCTGCAAGTCCTGTGCTGCCCTCTGGGAACACTGGGGTCACAGACTCTGGATTCTGCAGCTTTAGAAGACACCAGGGTGCTCAAGCTTGAATTGGAGAAGGGCTCTCTCACTTCTGCTCCCTCACCTTCCTCCTCTCTCTCTCTCTTCTAGTTCTGTAGAACCACTTGGCTCCAAGGAGGACACCCCCCACCTTTAGACCCTCTTTGGAATGCATGGCAGTTCCTCTCTGAAGGGTGGCTTTCGCGACTTTCCCAGGGGATAAGCAGAGATTGTCCTTCCCTGGTACGAAAGTTGGCCACTCTTTGATCAGCAAGTTTAAATCAGAATAGGTCTTAGGTAGCCAAAGTGGCTTAAAATGTTAGCAAACAGTGGGGTCCCTTTTAATTTTTAAAGGGAGCTCAAATTCTACCCTTTATGACTTGCTTAATTATCCTGGGCCCCTGAACAGCTGTCTATTGATTCCAATTAACATGATTGACATCCCCTCTGGAAGGTAAAAGCTAATCAACTCCAGGGTCCCCCACTGAGAATTCATTTCCTTCTTGGAGTCACTCCTGGGCAGGAGGAAACTTAAACAGCAGATTGTGATTCAGCACCCAGAGCTCCGATTTACTTTTTTATATATAGCCCCTCAGTGTCTGGGAGTGGGGGGGAGGCCAGAAACTTAAGAATGGCAATTTATTTTTGAATAAGTTAATTCTCTTGGCTTTTATTTTTCTTCTTTTTGATTTTTGTGAATCGAAGTTGATCCCTTGAATGTTTGATGTCCTTTTCCTTTCTGATTCTGCAAGAACCCATAAGGCCTACTTTTTATTACTTCTGACAAGTTTAGAAGTTGACATGAAACTCCGGGTATAGTCAACTTTCATTTTTCTTTTCCTTCTTTGTGTGTGTGTGTGTGTGTGTGTGTGAGAGAGAGAGAGAGAGAGAGAGAGAGAGAGAGAGATTTTGATTGATTCAGATGGAGACCTTAATGGTTTGCTAGGGATACTTTCAGATACAACAAAAGCAAGCCAGAGGGAAACAAACCAGACTCCCTAAAATGGCCAAGAGCTGGAAAGATGCTGAACCTAAATGTGACACAAAGCCCAAAACTGCTCCAGTACATGTCTACATCTGGAGTGTGCTAGGGATATGGAAGCTTCCAGAAGGGATGGATGTGATCTGGCTTGACACCTACGGCATCCTCTTCCCCCATGTGTCTTCCTAGTGAGAGAGGAGATCTAGTGTTACGATTGGCAGCAGGTTCAGGATAGACACTGTTGAGTGACTGCCAAGGAAAATCCCACTGTCATAGGCAATGTAGTATCCAGTTCAAAGAGATCAGTGGTTAGACAAATCCTAACAGCATTAATTGACACTTTATCTGACTCTAAAGTTCATGAGGGCAGACTCAGTGTTGGTCCTACTGGTCCCCACCTTCCAATAGCCCGGCAGGTGGTGCTTGGCATGTCACACAGATTGTGAGTGAATGTTGGTTGAATGCACCAACTCTCTGGACACAGACCCAGCGGTGACAAAGAAACACGAAGCAACTTGGACGAGCTGGTGCGACAGGACAACGCTGAGTTGGATGGATGGATTGGATAAAACAGAATAAAGGAAAATGAGATGAGACTTTATTTTAGATGAACAAAATAACAGCAAATGGGTAAAGGAAGCTCCAAGTTTGCTCTCAAGAAAGAGCTCATGAGGCTGGGTGTGGTGGCACACACCTGTAATCCCAGCAACTCAAGAGGCTGTGGCAGGAGGATCGCAAGTTCAGTGCTGACCTCAGGAACTTACCAAGGCCCTGAGTAACTTAGCAAGACCCTGTCTTAAAAAAGAAAAAAAAAAGGCTGGGGGTGTTGCTCAGTGGTTAAGAGCCACTGGATTCAATCCCTGCTACAAAAAAGAAAGAACTCTTAGAGTTTGGATATTTGAACCCAAGAGAAGCAGTGAGTCCTGAGTGCTGAGTTGTGAAGGGCCCTTGACACTGATCAGTTACTCCAAAATATGCAGGTCTGTTGACGTGCAAATGCCACCCGTAGAAAATGCTACCGCACACACTGCTCTTCCCCATCTTCGTGGAGCCATCTAAAGTACTTGGAGGAGAAGTGGGGAGGAAAGGAGAGGCCAAGAAGAAATGGTTGAACTAGACCAAGAACCCATGTCCAAGGCTGACATTGCAAGGCCAGCACCTCCCTGGCAGAGATCAAATACTTGTGGCTGCTTTCTTGGCTGAAATAGAGCCAGCAACCAAAGAACAATCCCGCAAGCCTGCCCTGGGAACGGCACAACACTTTTATTGTATTTCTCTTCCCCTCATTTCTGCATTTAGGTTTCTGTCTAACAGATTCAAGCGTGTTGCCTATCATTTGTCAACCCCAAATGCCAGTTTATATGTCTTAGTGTCATTTCTTCCTACCACGACAATAAATCTTCAGACAATTAGAAACCTCCCGGCATCCTGCAGGGAGTCTGGGACCCTGGATTGGACTTCGTGGGAAGAAACGAGAGAACGCGAAGCGCTGCCGCTCCTGGACGTTGGAAGCACAGCGTTTTGATGGTCCCCTCACTTCTCTGCTTCTGTTGCCAGTTGTTTTTTTCCCTTGTTTATGTGACTTTGCTGGGCTGGTGGTGGGGACTTGGCAGGGGAGGGTTTAATAACCAAAGAGAAAAAAGTCAAGGAGAGCAATATAGGATTCCAGCGATTATGTGGATTGGTTCCTGCTTACCTGCTCTGGTCATCTTAGGATCCATAAAAGCCCTAGGTACTCTTAGTTTTCATGGACTCCCACCCCTCACCATACCAAATAGTGAACTATTCAAATATCACACTTCAGGTATAATACACTTACAGGAAAATCTCAAGTTCTTATAGTTTTGCTTTTGTGATGGTGCCTCAACACTTTTGTATATTGAGACCAACATATTTTTCCCCAACATTTCCGTATGCCCTTAAAGAGTTCATGTGGCATGTAGGCCTCGAGGAACATAGGAAATGGCCCCCCTGCTTGTAGCGGTTGCAGCACCCCCCGCCCTGTGGGCTATTGGCTTTCCTGAGAACAGTGTCTCCTCCCTGGAATTCAGCCGGCAGTGGGCATCTTCAATCCCACGCTCGCAGTCCAGCCCAGTGCTAACCACGGAGCCACTCAGCTTCCCAGGGCCCCCAGGCTCTGGCCTGTTGTTTGCCTAACTCCATGTTTCAGGAAGAATATCTTAAGTCACTGGGGAACTTTCCTGAGCCTCTGGCCCGGTGGGACAAGGAAGCTGGGTTCCCTTTTCCCGAGTCTAATACCTTCCAGAAGAGTCCCAGGTCACCTCTAGAAGTTAGATGCAGGCAGCTTCTATAACAACTTATCATTATTATCTGAGACAAAAGCCTTGTGACTTTCCATGCGTTACTGGACGGAATCACATGCCTGATGTTGCTTTCTACATTCAGACATAAAATCTCCAAACCCTTTCAAGTACTTTGCACAGTCCTGGAGTGGTCTTAGGTCATCTAAGTGACCACTGTGTGAACAAACATGGTAGTGGTGGTGCCTAAATTCTGTTACGTTTGGTTTAAGAAAACCACTCTCCTTATTTTATTGTCATACCAGACAACTGTCACACCTGTCCCCTAACTAGATTGCCAGTTTCACCAGGACAGAGATTGCCTCAGAGTTCAAGGAGCCCAATTCAGCAAAAGATAACATCTGTTGAATGCGTACTCTGGTTTAGTTCCCAGGATGTCTGACATCTTACCCCACTGGTCAAACCTTAAGCCCGTTCTGTATAGATGAGTTTATGCTTCTCTGAGTAAGGGTGGGGAAACTGAGGCCTGGAGAGTTAAAGCAAGCCATCCACCAACCACATCCAGCAGCCTGTGGATGGAACGAGCATTCAAACCTAGTCTGCGCTTGAATTTCATTCACAGGCATCCGAAAAAGCTAATTGAGGTTTGGGGGTTGGAAATGGATCTTGAGAGCATTGATAGAGCCATTGGACGTGACATACTTTCTTCCGTTTCCTTTCCTTCTTTCCTGCTCTCTCCCCGTCTTCCTTCTGCGAACATTTATTAGGCCTTGAGCTAGGTTGCCCTGAGAGAGGGAGGACTGTCACTTGGTCCCAGCCGTCCACTTGCCCATCACCAAGAAGAGGGTGTGGTGGTGCACCCTAGCAAGCTGAGTGCCCTTGCAGGGAAATGCCCTGGGTCCCGAAGCACTGGGGGGAGAGCTGATGGGGAAGCAGGGTGGCAAGGACCCTGGGGAAAGCACAGTGTGTGACACCCTCAGGGAAAGTGCAGCCTGTTCAGGGAGGGTGGACACAGTCAGGGGGAGTCCATCAGCCCAACTCAACTGGGGGAATCGTTGTGGGAGACCGTGGACAGTCTAGACGGAAAGGTAGATTCATGTCATGCTGGAGGACTTTGGGGGGCTGCCCTGGAGATCCCAGTAGACATGGGCATAGTGGTGAGCAGAGATGGGCCAAGCCTGGGATTCAAAAGACTTGTCAACTGTAAAATCAACAGGACTTGGAGGCAGATTTGAGAAGGGGTAGGGAGGGACATGAATGTGGGGTTTTCGGCTACAGCCACAAGGTAGCTGGGACACGCTGCTTGCCAGCATGAGGAGCGAGAGTGCAGAGGGATGAAGAAGTGGCTTTGAGGAACTGGTGAGGGAGGCGTCAGCGGGTGCAGCTAGAGGAGCCTGCAGGGAACAGGTGGGAAGTCTATTTTTCTGCTATGCACTGTGGTGATTTTGTTTTTAATGTTTTTCCTATCTACAAATAGAACTTGAATCCTCCTGAAAGAAGTGAAGTTGTCAGTAAAAATACCAGCATTTGTGTATCTTGACTGTGGCCAGAGTAGATCCCCTATGGCAAGAGCCCAGAATATGGACAACAAAAGGTGGTGCTGGCATTGTGGTGTAGCACCCAGCTGCTCGGTAGGAGCTGACGCCTGGAGAGGGCCTCCGGAGCAGAAGGTGCTGGGGAGGGTGAAGGAGGTGGGGAGGGGTGGAGGATGATCCTAAGGAGAAATCGCTTTTGTTTTTAATTTCACACACATGGGGCTCATAGTACTCGCAAGAACGGGGCTCAGCAATGAAGATGGTGAGATGAGAGCAAGTCTTCCTTTACGGGAAGCCAGGAGCACTGTCGCTTTCTGCCAAACAGATCCTGCTGTGGAGTTTCATGTGTTCTTGGTGGAGGGCAAGGAGGAAGTGATTCCCAGTCCTTGCAAGACTCTTCATTTTTCCAAAATGTGCAGTCCACCTCTCTGTCCTGATCTGCTCAGAGTGTAGGGGTGAGATGATGACTCTAAAGAAGTTTCAGAGATACTCAAGAGATGGTTGGTTTCTCTCTCCCATTATTTTTGCTCATCTACTGACTCGATTTTAAAGCAGTGTCAAAGGCAGCCGGTATCTTCTGCAGCGTGGCTGATTTTGGGTGCCTCAGCTCCCTCCTTGCATTAATTTAGGAATGTTTCATTCTGCAGAAACAGTGCTGTGATCTCTGCTTTCCTATGCGTTCCTTTCATCTGCCACTCACAATGTGCTGTACAGATGTTCTGTGCCAGACCCTGTTGGCCCCTAATTTGCTTTGCGATCGCTGCCTGTGTCCCTCTGGGCAGTTCCACCCCTTTACCTGTAACCGAGCACTCAGAGTCCTGGGGTGGCCAGGGAAGGGTAGCCCTGCTCACACTGCCTCCCGCTTCTCTGCCTCAGCAGGTTCCCCCTCCAAGCAGCCTTCTCCACGCAGTCTGAGCAGTCCCTGCTCACCAAGTCACACTCAGCGGTTAATTCAGTGGGTTTGTAGGAGAGGTGCGCTGAGACTGTGTTTGCTGTATGTCTGGGATCCGCAGTGAACAAAAAGCCACTGACTGCTGCATCCAGGAGTGAGCCAGGGGGTGGGTGAAATGAATGAAAACTGAACTGAAAACTTAGCAAGTTGATACGGTTCATGCTAGGATGGGTTGAGCGTGAGGTGCTGTGGAAACAGAGTCGAGGTCCCTAACTCACCCTGGTTAGACAGAGAATGCTTCCTACAGGAAGTAAGAGCTTGCTGGGGTTTGGCTCCTGGATCTGCAATTCATAAGGTGTCCTATTTCAGGCAAGTCAATCTACAACTCTGTGTCTGTAAATGAATTTAAAACTTAGTAGGGCACCCAGCACATAGTAACTGCTCAGAAAGCATGCGTTCATTCACTCCTTTATTCAGTAAATCTCAATTACGTACTTAGTAATTCTCTTGAAGGTGTCGCGAGTGCACCCAGGTCTTGAACAGTATTTCTAGGAAGTAAATTATATTCCAATGGCCCCTTTTCTTCCGCATGGACTATACCAGTAGGGAGTCTCCGCATGTTAAGAGATCTATTTTGCTGCCTGCAGCAATCAAGAGGACTTTCCCAGAGTGAGGGAAAACCCAGGCACTGAGGAAGGAGGGAGCCAGGCTGGGCCCAGCTCGCAGCTCTCCCTCTCATCTCATCCGTGTGCCAGGTTCCAGGAGTCACCCTCTCCCAGACCTGCTCTGCACCTCCATCTCAAACTGAGGCCTGCTTGGCATGACAAGGCACGTGGGAACACATCGCCATCCCCCGTTGCTGTCAGAAGTGTTAGAAAAACATTCAGTTGAGCCGCCCCTCGGGCTGCTTGAAGTCCTTATAAATAAAATGCACTGCTCCCGCCAGCTTGTCCTCAGAGACCCTGGCCATCTTTCATGTGTCCAGCTGCCACTGTTTAGACCCCTCACACAGAGCCACAGAGGGAGGAGGCGACCAGGCCACAGCCCCAGCTGAAAACTGGGGCTCCCTTGCCCCTCAATACCTGTGAACCTAGGTGGAGCCTCCCCGTCCTCTCTAGAGGGATGGGGCTGGAGCAGTGCGGAACTCATCGTTGATGCTCAAAAAAATGCAGCAGTAGCAGCACCCTTGTCTGGGGCCAGAACACGGGCTGGGCTCTGCAGCCTGGCTGTCCTCAAAGATAGGAATGCACACCTGTCTAGAGCCTTTCTCTTTCCAGCAAACCCATTGACTTTCTCTGTGATTTTTTTCTTTGTCTTTTTTCTTGAGATATAATTCAAATAGTGTTGAATTCACCACGTTAAAATGAATAATTGTGCTTTTCACTGTATTCGCAAGCTGTGCATCCGTCACCACAATTTCCAGAATATATCTCCTATTAGCAGTCCCTTCTCCTCCACTTCCCAGCCCCTAGGGACAACGTGCATTTTGTATGAATGACATCATGCACTTTGTGACCTTTTGTGTCTGACTTCTTTCACGTAGTGCAAGTGGAAAGTTTTCGAGGGTCGTCTGTGCTGTGAAGGTATGAGTTTTCATTGCTCCAGTGCAGCGTGTGTGCCATATTCCGCGTACCGATTCAGCGGTCGATGGGCCTCTGGGTTGCTTCTGCCTTTGGGGTGTTGGGAATGTCCGTGTGCACCTTTGTGTACCAGTGTGTGTGTGGCTGTGTTTTCAGTTGCTCTGGGGAATCACCTAGGACTGGGGTGACTACTTCATGTGGCAATTCCAACTTTTTGAGGGACAGCTGGTTTTCCCCAAAGGCCACATCCTTTGTTGTCACACTGAGGATGTGTATGATGGTTCCAGTCTCCCCCATCTAGTTTTTGGTAGAGTCCTCCCTGTGAGTGAGAGTGGTGCCTTTCCTAACTATCACTGATCTGGCCACACCAGGCTTTCCCACTTTTGTCAGGATGGGTGACAAAAGGTCCAGAAGTTTTCCCAGGATAAAAAAGGTTTTAGTGGTTTGTGTCTAAAGTTAACGTGGCCGGAATGAACATCATCCCATTTTGAAGCTCTCGATTCAAAGGTCTCTTAAGCTGTGTGTGCTGTGAGGCCTGAATTTGGCAGGGCATTGACAGCTGCTCCCTCTTAGACCAACCACCTTCCTGCCCAGGCAGCCAGAAGACAGCAGGAACTCGAGAGCCACACCTTGCTTCTCCCTATCTAAACCAAGGAGTCAATGCGTTTACAAAGATCTCTAGCTTGGAAGAAATTAAAATCTGAACACAATCAACTGAGGCTTACTATTCAAGAAAATTGGGGGGCTGGAGCAGTGGCTCAGTAGTATCAGTTCTTTCCTGGCATGTGCAGGGACAGGGGTTCAAACCCCAGCACCATGTACACAACGAAGGGTCAGAGCAACGAAAGCCAAATAAAACTAAATAAAATTGATTCTCTCTCTTTCTCTCTCCCCTTCTCCCTCCCCCCACTTACTCTCTCCCTCTCTCTTTAAAAAAAAAAATTGGGGCCCTTTGAACATAATAAACTTATACAGAATGTCCTCGAGAGTTTGAGAGGCAGCTTATCAACTTATACTTAGCCAACTGAAGGTAACAAAATATTCCTATGTATTTTAGTTCTGTTTCCATTACTTTGTACACTGGGATCATGGATTTGTAATTTTCCTATCATTAAACGAAGCCCTGAAGGATTGCCAGCAAATAGTGAAACCACCCGCTCGTCATATATGGTTGTGATCTGCAGATATTTTGTAATTCAGATTTTTCTAGTAAATTTAAAGTGTCTTGTGTCTCAGCCAGCCCCAATTAATGAGGCTTCAGAATACAGCTGTCCAGTCTGACTTCCAGTAACAGTGGAATGCAAAGCAGACGAGACCTGGACTTCAAATCCCAGCTTTGACCTTATGACCTCGGGCAAGTCAATTTTTGCCTGGTATAAATGAGATTCTGCTGTGTAGGTTACAGAGCTGTTTGGAGAAATAAGTGAGATTACTTATACAGAGCGTCAGTGCAGAGACAATCCTATTAATAGCAGGCATTCAACGGAGGGAAGCCATTAGGAGTGATCAATTGATATCAGTCTTGAAATGTTACAAGTAGATACCTCTTTATGTTTGTTTTTTGGTAATGAAACTTGTTAACTAGATTAGGGAACTGATTTTCCAGGAACCTAATGGTGAATCTTCTTTTGCAAATGGACCAATCCCTTCTATTTTTATCTGATTCTTGCATCTTAGTTTCGAATAGCAAGATTTCTTAAAAAGGGACATACCCGTTTGTGACTCCTAAGATCTCTGCTCCGCTTTACCTCTGCATGAAAATGTTGCAGTTTGATTTTCTGGTTGGCAAATGAGGCACTACAAAAAAACTCCACAACAACCGAACCCCTGTTGGGGAACCTGAAGCTCCTGCATCAAGAAGTTACTAACTTCTAGAGAAAAAGACTGATTTCACTAATCTTGTTCTTCACTGGGCTTCAAAGGGAAATCTCACCAAAAAAAAAAAAAAAAAAAAAAAAAAAAAAAAAAAAAAAAAAAAAAAAAAAAAAAAAAAAAAAAAAAAAGCATTTAAGTTACATTTAAGTTAAGAGGAAAGGGAAAGTGCTCAGACTATAACAAGGATCTCAATTATAACCCCGGGAGAGCAAATAGGCACCAGAGTTGATAAAGACCCTTTTGGCACATCTGTCTTTGATAACTTTGATAATGCAGAGAGTAGAGCCTTTGAAATTAATTGGCTGGTGCAAAGCAGTGTTTTTAATAATGCAGAGGAGAACTTTTGTTATGTCGACTAGTCCTTACTGGTGCTAACTTTGAGGACTGAATTAATTTTTCATGAGTTTACAGGGCTGCGGGCGATCATTCCAAGCTCTTCTAGATCTTAGGGCATTTTTTTTTTAATAGACGGGGTAATTTGTTTGTGGTTCATTTGTATGAAGAAGGTGTTAGGGGACTCTATTTTGTCCTTGGTCACAAATTGGAAGAATAAATCTGGGGACTTTGAGAATTCTCCAATAGGTCCTTGTGAGTAGATTGTTCTAATTTGCTCAAATACTCTTTCCCTACTTCCATATTTTCTAGCATGTATGCGCCCTGTGTAGCAGTAACACACACACACACATGTGCTCATTCATGCACACACACAGTCATCAAAATGAGAAGGCAGGTCTTGGGGCACTCTGTTACCCACTTGGGCTCCCAAGAAGATCTACTTTCATGAGTCTGCAGGAGACAAGGGTCTTGCCTAAGGGAAGTTAGAAGGACTGACGTCATTGTCTGCTAGCTAAGTTGGCCTCATCTTCTGGATCATCTCCCACTACTTCTACACCACGGATTGCTTCCGTCAGCCACACCCTGTCATTTGTGTCATAGCATGGAAAAGGCAGAAGACAGATTTAAGCCTTCCTTTCTTTCCCAGCATTTCACTATGTTTTAAGTTCATGAACTGAAGAATGTCTGGCATTTACTTATATGACCACATTCAGAAAGGATGAAGGAAGAGAGAGGCAGGGAGGAAGAGGCTATGACTGTTCTATCATTTGGAAGACTTAGACTAAGTGCTGAGACCACTATAAACGTAATGGATAAGAGGAACAGCCCTGAACAACCTTCCCCATGCATCTGCCTGAGTCTCAGGTAAATGCCATTCATGGGAGCCGCCATAGTATCTGGAGCTTGGCCCCATCAAGCACAGGTCACACTCAGTTATGATTGCCTGTCTACTTGTCTGTCATCTCAGCTAGACTGAGATCCATAGGAGCTAGGATTAGTTTATCTTGCTGGTAAATTGATCCCCAGTGATCAGTAAACATTTGTTGAATGAATGATTGAGCAAATGAATGAAAGAGCCATGTAAATTAACTGGGGCTTCTTCCCAAAAGAAATAACACAGAAATATAGTAGGGGAATATCCCAGCTGTTCAGAATTGGAGTTTGAAACCATACTTGGATAACTTAAGTTTGGGCTTATAGTACCAACAACTGTAGGAAGGGTGACATGTAGGGAATAAGGATCCAGTAAAGAAATCGTGACCAGCTGACCATTTCTGCAGCCTCCCTCACGTTGTGTGACTGTACGCTTATGAATCACCACCCCGATCAGAGTTTATTAGCTTCATATTAATAAAGGGATCATACTTGGATGAGGTGAGGCAAGAAAGGAGCCAGGTATGAAGATTTCAGGTCTTTGGAGGCAGCTAATCAGAAATGGCCTGATGTCTGTTGGCAGGAGTCTTTAGGTCTTAATATAGATGCACAAGACCATTTTCCCTTTCATTAAGGGATAATTGATTGAGGTTAGAGCATCGGAGGTCCCTGGGAGAGTTTCAGTTCAGTGCCGTCAGGCAAAGCTCACTCGTTTGCTGAGATGGCTCCACAGGGAGGTTGAGGAGAGACGGAGAGGCCAGCTGGAAGGCAGATGAAGACACATTGGGAAGCTTAATCACAATCATGTTCAACACTAAACATTCATCAGTCCATCTCCCAAAGAGGACAGGAAACGAAGTTGTCAAGGGCGGGAGGATGAGGGTTTAGCGGGAAGAAGAAACCCACACCTTAGCCTTACTCTCAGAATAGTGTAGATGGTTGGAGCAAAAGCTGCTTCTTTCTTATTTTATTTCCTGAGAAATATTGAAGCTGTTTGTGCACAATTTATCGGCTTTGCAAAAGGTTACTGAAATGGACTGTTGAAGATCACTCGGCCCCCTCCTTGTGGGAGAAGTTCATATGAGCAATGGCATCTCAGGAGAAAAGTGCTTTATGGAACCGAATGGAGGAGTGTTGACGTGGTATAGCCACACAGGAAGGAGAAGGGAGATTGCCGGGCAGAACTGGTGAGCTGCGCTCCCACTTGCCTTGCTGAGCGCCGTCCTGGGAGCTGAATACAGTTGGTAGGAATTGCTTGACGTGTGGGTTTTCTTATCTATTTTAAAATTTCCATGTTAGGCTCTTTACGGTCTCTTCTGAATGGTCCCTAGCATCTACATTTTCTTTCAAAGGGCAATTTGAAGATGTGTGTTGTTGCCACTCATTAGATGAGAGCCTCGTTTGAGATCGTGTGACCCCCAAGATTGCCTTTTGTTCCAAGGGCAGGGAAGTTCAGTGTGATGTTGCTACAGTGCATTTCCGGTTGGAGGAAGTACGGTGCCTTTGGCTGCAAGAAGCACAGCAGTCCCCAATGGAACTAACTTGTCCTGCCATCATGTCTGGGTAGGGTCTAGATAGGGGGTACTCCAGGGACAAGATGTTGGGGTACTGCTCTCTACTGTGCGATCCTCCCGGTGCCGTGCCCTCCTCCAGGTGGGCCTGACACACCTGCTGCCTTCTGACAGCCCACAGGATGGCTTTGTGGCTACGCTTGCTCGACTCTGTGACCCTGTAATGTGAGAAGGTGCAGCTACCTACAATGCTATCGAACTCACATGTTGCAGTAGAAAGAACACCAGTTTTAGAGCCAAGCAGCCCTGTATTCCAATCCCGTGGCCCTCATTCAACACCTGTGTGACTGCAGCAATCAGCCACAGTAAGCGTCACTGCATTGGGTGGAACAGGACAGACTCTGACCTCACAGAGAGTTCACAAGAGTTAAAGCGTGGAGCTCCACCTGGGCACTTCCCGACTCCTCCTCCCCTGCCATGTGTGCTTTTTCACGCTGAGTCACCGTGCCAACCTGCCAACTAATGTGCTTGCTTTTCCCTGGGTCTAGGAAATGCTATGCCTAGGTGGAAATGTTATTACCCCATCCTTTTATTTATAGGTGTAGTATAAAATTCAATTTGAATGTACATGTACCCAGCCATATTTGGTATGAATAGATCACATAAATGTATATGCACAATATATGTCGGACACATATAACACACAGATATTCAATCAGTGGTAACAGGAGATCTGCGTTCCACATTATTCCAGGTATTCCGTTGAGTTGTGATCCAGTGCAGTTCATAGATGGATGCCTGTTGGTGCACTGGTCCTTGCTGGTCTATGACCAGTTCAGATGCTGAGAGTAGCCATTCAGACACGTATGGTGATCTGACACCGATAAGACATATAAGCCCATGTTCATGTTTCCAACATTTCATCTTTATCCCACCTACGTATTGATGCATGATAGACTGGAAATTTCGAGAACAAAACCCCAGAAGACTACAACCTGGCCCTGCACAGGTGATCCGGGAAGCTCGCCAGGACAGACATATAACCGTAGCCTCCTGGGCTTCCAGGTATTAAGCTTTATTCGGAGCGAGATGCCGTGGTTACACAAAGTTGCTAAACAACAGTGCAAACACAACTGTGAAAAATAAGGTCATCAGGCAGTCATACACGGCCCAGTGCCGCATCAGTGGCTGCGACAGCACTTGCCACAGATGCCCCCAGGAGGACGAGGTCTCCCTGCGGCTGTCTTGCATAGAGTCTTCCTTAAGCAGGTGGATTTGTTTTGATTCCTCCTGCATCGTGGGCCTCCTGTCAGGGCCTGCTCTGTCCCTTCTCACTCGACAGCCTGACGGGTTAATCTTCTGGTGAGCAAGGACCTGCAAAGGAAACTGGATGGAGTTACATGTCAGACTGCAACAGGCACACACTAAATATCCCACCCCGCTGTCCCTGACGGGCTTTGATGTTAGCACAAAACACGTGAGATTACACGGACGTCATGTCATGTGTCAGATCAGTGTTGGGGCTCCATCCCGACACTTTAATTAGTGGGGGTGGAGGGAAAGGGTGTATTATTTTTCTATTTCAAGCCAAAGACCCTAACTCCCACTGAGAACAGTTTGGTCATACTCAAGCCTGAAAGTAGCCTTCTCTGCTTTTAAAAACTCAGCCTGTGCCCCTTAGGATAATGGCCACATATCAGCTAATCAAAGGAACCATGGACCAGGAAACATAAAGCCCTATTAAAGTCTAATCTCCAAGGAACAATTTGTGTGAATGTCCTCAGCTTCAGCAATGTGAATGTGTCTGAGTGGTCGTCTTTGCAGATTGCTTAGCGTTGGAAAGTGATTACTAATGATTTTATGTATGTCACAAAAGTATTAGTCGCTGCGACATGGTTTTATTGCGATGAATGATGCCACAGAGATGGTTAGGATAGGAGCAGGGTGGGGACACGGTGCATTTGAGACCTCTGCTTTAAAGAACCCTTGGTCCATTACAGCAGTTTGCCACAAACCTTATTTTTCTTGTTCCCCCATGAGAAGGTATAAGCGTTGGGGTTGGAAGTTACATTCCACCTGGAAAAGTGTCTAGGCATGACCAAAGCCCTCCATCGTCTTTGAACGTGGCTCAAGAAATGAGAAACCTGTACTTAGCTCCCTGCTCCCGGAAGAAGGACATCCAACTTAATGCTGAGTGAAATCTCCGAGTGTCAATAAGCCGCATTCGTTTTGACATCTAGACTCCTGTGTAATTAAGACCTCAGGTCTGGCGCTTGGTTTATCAGTGTATGTCAGTTCTCATTTACATAAGACTTTGGTTTTTCCCACGTCTGTGCACAGACGCTGCCAAAAAAAAACCGAAAAATACACTAATAACAATGAAAGGGCTGAGGACAGGGTTGCAGCCCATCATGTCGCTAATCCCTGCTTAACATTTCCCTTAAAAAGAACATTGCCCCATTCAGAAATTAAACTCTGTGTTTCGAAGTTCTGTAGAGATGGAGAAGGGAGGGAGGTTTTCCATGGTTTTGTTTTGAGCTTGGAAAACATCCGATTCCATGCCCCTTATCCAACTGTGAAGCAGGATCCGCTGCATAATCGGAGGGTGGCTTTTTCATCTTAGAAAACAGGGCTGGAGTTCTTCCCACCTCGCTGGAGCTGTGTGCTCCAACCCAGGCTGGCCTCTGATCCCCTAGGTGTGCTCATCTACTTTGTTTATTCAGACCGGAGACTGTTGGGAGTAACTGGATCCTACAAAGGCGGAAAGTGACTTCTGGGGCTGCTGGAAACTGTCCTTCCCTCCCTTTCTCCAGGGCAAAAGAATGGGGATCCAACCCTTCAGATGCCTCTTCTTCCAGTGTTAATGGTCACAAGGCAGATGGGTTTATTTTTGCAACTCAAATGAGAAAAACCATATCCAAGAAAAGTTAGGGCACTTTCACAGGACCACACATGGAGTCCATCCTGGAACCTGGGGATATAGCGCAGCCTCCATAGGTCTTCATTTTCCATTTTCACATTGAAAAACTCTGCTAAAGAAGACTAATAAAAAGGCACAGAGAAAGGAGATCCTGGAGTTTACATAACAGGAGTCGAGACCCTAAGGGATCTGTTTGAAGTAGAAAGTCACCACGAAAGGACTGAAACCAGCCTGGCAATGTTGTCTGTAGTACCAGCTACTAGGGAGGCTGAGTGAGGCAAGAGGATGTCTTGAGCTTCTGAGTTTGAGACCAGTCTGGGCAACGTAGTGAGACTCTCAAAACAAAAGCAAAAACGAGTAATAGGAAAAAGAAAGGAAGGAAGAAAAGAGGGAGAGAGAGAAAGAAAAAAGAAACATTGAAGGGATGCTTTCAAGGACCCTCCCGTTCTTTCTCTGTCACAGAGAACATATGGTGTAACCATGGGCAAGTTACTACACCTCTCTGACATCTCGTCCTGGAAACAGATAATTGTGGCATTCACCTTGTAGGGCTGATGAAGTGAAATGATTCTTAAGTAGTTAGCAGAATGATTGACATCGTGAGCCCTCCACTGAAGTTGCCTGTTGCTAATAGTACCATTATTGCAATTGCTGCTGTTATTTATTGAGATGGCTGTCCCCTTCTGATAAAATAAAAACGGTGACTGACTACACTGCTGCCAGGTTCTCCCTGATAGTGCATCCTCGGTCCTAGAAATCCTAGACAGTTATAGAAAGCATCCAGGAGTCTTGGTGTTTTTCAACCTTGGTTCGCATACGAATCATCTCAGGCCAGGCGTGGTGGCAGACACCTCTATTCCCAGCACCTCCACAGAGGATCACAAGCAACTGAGGCAAGAGGATCACAAGTTCAAGTCCAGCCTCAGCGACTTAGCAAGGAGGCCTTGACAAATTAACAAGACCCTGTCTCAAAATAAAAAGTACTGGGGAGAGAACCAAGGGTCGAATGTCTCCACTCATCTGTGGAGGCTGGAACTAGACCCTGGCCATTGAGAGAGGTGGTCTAGTATCATGTGTTAAATCCAGATAAGGTGTAATGTTATACAACATAATACTTTTTTAGAGATATTGTGGGAAGGGGAAGGGAGGGACAAAGGTGGGTAATTGGGGGGGCACTCCTGGGGGTAATTCGAATATCCAGAATCTATATACATTTTATATTATTTTGTTAAAAACTTGTATGGTAGTTCTATAATAAATCTCTCAATTAAAAAAATAGAAAAGAAATTAAAAAAAAGTACTGGGAATATAGCTTAGTAGTAATGCGTCACTCAGTCTAATCCCCAGCACCAAGAAAAAACAAATCATCTCAGGGAACTTTAAACAATACTGATTCTTGGGGCTGGAGCAGTGACTCAGCAGTTATGGTGCTTGCCTGGCATGTGTGAGGCCTTAGGTTAGAACCCCAGTACGACGCACACAACGAAGTGTCGGAGCAGTGAAAGTCACATGAAAAACTAAATAAAATTAATTCTCCTTCCCTCTCTCACTGCCTCTCTCTCTAAAAAACAAACAAACAAACAAACAGCGAAAACCCATTAAGAAATAATAATAATACTGATTCTTGGGCCCCAAGAATTTTGATTTAATTTTATCCAGAGTCCAGCTGGGAATCACAAGTTTTAAAAGTTGACCAGGTGATTCCAGTGTTAAGTGCCACCAGGCTGGTTTGATATTGAAAAAAGGCCTAAAATATGAATGTGATAAGGTATTGTTTCCCACTATAGTGTTTACCATTGCTACAGTGTGAAATCATATTACACTGTTTAGGTTATTTACATGTTGATAATCTTGCAACTATTTTAATGTGTATTAGAAAACAATCTAACCAGCATAGGTGCTATTGTTAAGGTTGAAATTTCATTTTAAAAAGTATGGAAGGGAGTGTATTTAAATTAGATGTAAATAAAATGTCAAGTTAATATTTACACATTTATGGTAGGCACATAAATGACTGATGCTTGAGAAATGCTTTATGAACCAAATATGTTTTTATAACTATGTTCTAAGAATATATGATTAAAGAATGAAAGAGTTTTCATTCAGCTACTGTAAAAATTTCAGCATTTAAAAAAACAAAGATAGCTGGGTACGGTGGTGCATGCCTGGAATCCCAGTGATTCCAGAGGCTGAGGCAGGAGGATTGCAAGTTCAAGGCCAGCCTCAGAATTTTAATGAGACCCTAAGCAACTTAGTGAGACCCTGTCTCAAAATACAAAAATAAAAAGAACTGGGGATATGGTTCAGGGGTTGAGCGCCCCTGGGTTCAATCCCTAGTACAAAAAAAAAAAAAGAAAGAAAGATTTGTGAAGTATGGTGAAAATTCTCAGCAATCTAAGAACAAAATATTCTTGCTTTCCAGTAATTTTTTTCCAACAGAGATGAAAGCATTATTGCATGTGTTCTCAGAACTGTGATTATGAGTACAGTGTGTTTATTGGTGTGGTTAACGACAATGGTACTTCCTTGGTGCTTTAACCATTGACAAAGTGCTTTTTCATTTACTTTATTTACTTGGGCTCCCATAAACCACTGAGGCTGGATTATTAGTCCCTTGTCACAAATGGGGAACTGAGGCCCAGTGGGGCCAGTTCAGTGGCCTGTCCCATGTTACAGGCTGTGCCATGCTGGAGCAGGCTTGAACATCGTCATCTAAACCCAAGGTGGTGCTTTTCATTTTCTACCATTCTTCAAAGTTGTCTGTGCTGCCTTCTTTGTCTTGCACATTAAATTATAAAATCCCTCAAGGGCACCTCTAACCGTGTGACAAAGGAAAGCTGCCTAATAACCTCCTCACAGGTCTCTTCGTTTATAGTTTTGACCAACTTCACTTTTTTTCCTGCAGGCACTATCCCAAGTCATCCTGCGTGTCAATCAATCATGACACTCCTTTCTTAAGCCCTTTCAATGGCTGCACACCTTGCTTTGGGTAAACCATACCCTGCCCTGCCTGACCTTTGTCCCCATCCCTGCCACTCTCTTGCTAACCAGGCCCCAGCCAGCTGCATCTCCTCTGCATTCCTCAGCCAGGCCAGGCACTTGTCGCTTCATGCCTCCAAGAAACTGTTCCCTACAACAAAAATTGCTTCCTCTCCTCTCTGCCAAGGAAACCTGGCTTCAGAGTTTTCTCTACAGAGTGCTGCTCCCTGGCCACCTCATTGGGTGAGACCCTCCTTGTTACTCTTTCATGGAGCTGGCGGCTCTTGCTTTGATGTGGAATTTTTATGCTATGATGATGTTTCAGTGCTACACGAAGGTGTGCTGGCTGAGGGCAGAGACAGAAGCACCTCCTTATTTTCTTTTTCTGATATTCTAGTCCCAGACCCTAGCACAGAGATTAGCATGTAGTAACTGCTCAACAAATATTTGTTGAATTAATGAGCAGAAAATGAATAGGCTAAGCAGTGAGTATAGGGTGCAGTTTTTATTGCCTATACAGATTACAAGCATACACTGATTGCAGCACCAGAAATTATATATCTGTGTTCTGAGTCCAGCAATGCTATTTTCTACTTCTAGGCCATTAAGTTGCTTTCATTGGCCAAACTTCAGTACCCTCACCATTAGAAGAGATGTAATATTGTGTGTCATTCTTAACTCATTGAATTGTTTTGTAGATAAAGGTAAAAATGAAAATATTTTGTATAGGTAGAAGCATTTCACCTTATTTGAGTCTGCCTTACACAGATGTGATTTATTCTCCTTAAGGAGTTTTAAATGAAAGAAGATGCCCTGATTTCTATAGATACAAAGATGTTGCGAAGATGTATGAAGGAACAAATGTATTATACATTGGCACTGTGCATTTAGAAGGGTGGTCAGAAGCAGGGTTTCCTAAGAGATCTCCACCCATGGGTCAGGACACAGGTTTGAACCTACATGTTAGCCATGGACTATTGGTGCACATCGGGTAGGTTCTGTGACCCCTAGATGCCTCAGTGTCCCTGTTTGTAAGTCACAGGAGGTGGGAAGTGAAGAAATGGTAATTGGAGGAGCAAGTGAAAAGTGGACTCTGAAAGGGCTTTAGAAAGAGCAAAGTGACGTAATGATCCAAGGCAAGCATATTATTCAAACGCTGGGGTATTTCAGCAAGGCCGGTGTAGTATGGGGGGGGGGCTGCCCAGAATAGCCAAGGATATCAAGAAAGACTTCAATATGGTGGGCGGGCAAGGGCAGGTCTAGTCAGAGGCCTGGAGCTGCAGGCCAGGGCACAGCCCAAGTGCAGGCTGATTTCCAAGAGGCTGCCAGGCCCAGCCTCGATGCTGACGGGTTGTCTTTCCTTTTCCAGGAGCTCAAAGCTCTGGGTTGCAGGGTGGAGGGCAGCGTTCAGGTGAGTGGAATGTGTTAACAGGACCCCAGTTCACTCAAGGATGTTTGCTTTTGATTAGAATATAAAGATTAACTGGATTAATGGAGCCTAGTGAATGGAGAATGTGCAGACGCTAATTGCCCCTAAATTACAGTGGATTCCATTGGAATTGTGTATTCTCCTCTACAAACCCAACCACCGCCCTCCTTCGCTCCCTCCCTTCCTTCCCACACAATGCTAAAATGAATGTGTCATTGTAACTGAGATGAAAGGCTTTGAAATTTATTTTCCACTTCCTTCTAAGATCTCTTGTTTGCAAAATACAGGAGGATCTAGGTTACTAATCTAATTTCAGTTTATTTAGGAAAAAAAAATGTATTCTAGGGATTCAGGTTTCTGGAAGTCTTTTCCAACCCCTCATTCCTTGCTTGGTTTCTCTACCACACCAGTGACTTAAATTAGTGGTTCCCAGAGTTGATTGTGCATCGGAATCACCAGGAGACTCTTAAGTCAGATTGCTGGGCCCACCCCAGAGTCTCCTCCCAGTGGGTCTCAGGAGGGGGTCCCCAAATTTGCATTTCTAATGAGTAATGGTGAAGCTGAAGCCTAGGGTCCCAGGGCCAGCCACAGGGCCCCACTTTGAGAAGCATTAAACTAGGAAATTAACCTGGTATTTTAAGGAACCTAGTCATAGGAAAGAGAATGCAAACCTAAATGCAAACCTACAAACCCTGTGGCTGTGTCTCCTTGGAGGATGAGGTTTAATCACTCAGAACTGAAAAATTATTTATTTCCAAAGTCAACTATGCATATATTATTCTTGGATTTTATAAAGTGTGCCGATGGTTTACGGGACTAACAGATTTTGCTATAGCATAGGAAATGCAAAGGAGTATGGGACTCTCGTAGGTTTTACCCACAGTCCTCACATTCCTCCTCCTCTGTGGTTTATATTCCTTTCTAATCTGTTGATTTTTAATGTCAAGTAATTTTTTCACAGCTCCACAACCATCAAACATCCAGACCCCTCAACCTTCTTTCTGACCACCAGTAGGAATCTAACCCTGTTCCATTTTTATTTACCGGTCACCTCTGTGCAAGTCTGGATAAGACCTGGGCTGCTCTTGAGAATGTTTCCAAAACTTTGGAAAGCACTGGACAGTGAGTCAACAGATTTTAACTTTTATTTCTATCCTTGACTTTGGCTTACCATGTGATTCTGGAAAAAAAAAAAAAAGAATACTTCCACCTCTGGGTAGGATTTTACTCATCAATTAAAGAGAGACTAACTAGCTTAGTGGTTATTCCCCTTTTGAAAAAAAGGAAAATAAAAGGTATGGATCTGTTGCCAGAAAAATGGACATGTACCCTAAGTGCAAAATGTTGCTCACAACTTTTGGACTGTGTAAGTAACAATGTAGTAACATGCAACAACAGTAGGTAGCATTTATCAAATGCCAGCCACATGCCAGGCACTGCAGAAAGCACAATAGGTGTGTTACCATGGATAACCCTTGCGACAACTCTGTTAGATTGAGTTACCCAGTTTCCAGATGAAAAAAAACATGGCAGAGACAGGAAGGAGTTCATCTGTCTTCCCAGCTGATCAGCAGCACAATGGGATTGGAGGCAACCTACAGGGTCCTGAAGCTGGGGAATTGTCCCTTGCACTTACATGACCCTGAGCTATGAGTGGACCATGTTCTGAGTGGCATTTCAGGTTTTCCTGAAGTCTAGAATTCACTGAATGCTTTTTTACCCCAAATATTGCCAATCCAGCATTGGAGAAATGACCCACGTGTTCTCAAAGGGTCTCTTGTCTCAGAGGCGGTCACAAAATCTAGAATTTAAAGCATTGGGGGGAATCAAACCGAGAAAAGCAGGCCCTCATAGAACCACACTTCTCTCCCCTGTGTCTTAAAAATGAACGCCTTCTTATCATGGTTTCTGGCCAAAGGCAGTTTCCTTTAAAGGAGGGGAAGTAGCCCCGCTCAGCTTTGGCAGGTCTGTAATGCGACCAGGAGATAAAGGGCAGCTCCTTAATGAAAACCACTCTGCCTCCTGCCAGCAAAGGAGTTTCTTAGTGCATTTCAAGTCCTCTAACACCTCTCCCCAGACCAATGGCTTTGCATAAATGTACCAGGAGATCTTTGAACCACTAATGCTTCAGGGGCTGTTTAGGTTTGGAGTCAAACTGTTTAATATAACTCTCCTCGAGTCTGGCTCTATTGAAAGGTCTCAGGAAACAAGGCGGAGGCAATGTATAAAAAGCAGAACCGCCATGGCCTAGCGAGGGGGCCTGCCCTGCCTCCTGTTTATATAAGCAAATTGGACCAGGCTGATTACACTCAGGAGGGGAAGGAGTACTGGAATGGCAAGGGGTCATGATGGGGGGGGCGGAGAGAAAAGGAGTCAGATTGGAGGTGCTTTGGGTGGGAGCACAGCAGGTCACTTGCTGAGGAAGGGGAAGGCATTGACCTGCTTGGTGAGCAGATCATGCGCTTCAGTGAAAACTGCACCGGGAAGTGAGGGCCAGGCTGCTGCATGGTCCTGGGGAAAGGAGTACCTTTGACTTTGAACGCTTGCTTCAATACATGAGCTAAATTTTTTTTTTTTTTAAGAGAGAAGGACAGAGAGACAGACAGAATCAATTTTTATTGAGTTTTTCGCATGGCTTTCATTGCTCTGACACTTAGTTGTATACGTGGGTCGCTGGGGTTTGAACCCGTGTACTTGCGCATGCCGGGCAAGCGCTGGAACCACCAAGCCATCGCTCCAGCCCCATTACATGAGCTAAATTAGAAAGGGTCCTTTCAAAAAGCAGATGACCGGGAGCATCCCCAGCTGTTGAGCCAAGAGCCAGGCTTTCTTCTGTAAATCTGTTCCCACGCTCACTCTCAAGAGATCAAGGTGGGAACGATAATGGAGTGATGATCATAGTGGGCATCTCCTCCATGTCCCCCGTGTGACGCAGAGTCGTGTGCTTTCCCTCCTGTTGTTATTAACTCAACTGTCAGATGGGAAAACGAGCTCAGGGCAAATGAGCAATACCATGCCGGTCCAAGACCGGAACATCAATTACCTGCTACTTTTTTGTTGTTTTTTATTAAGGAGTTGCACAATCATCAATGCATATAAAGTAGCAATATGATGTATATTTGTTCTTACACCAGAATTACCCCCACATCGCCCACACCCCAGTCTCTTGATTCTTCTATATTTTATCCCTACAAGTGATATAAATGCTTAGATTGTGATTTTTCCAGAATTAATGATTGCATAAGTATTATTTGGATTCTCATTGTTTGCTGCAATGTTGATTGTCTCCCTAGATCCCTCCCCTAGCCTCCCTCCCACTTCCCTCCCCCTGCCTGTCCCGCCATGCCACCTATCTATGGTTCCCTGGATTGTGTTGCTGCGCCTTTGCTGGGTCTAATGCATGAGCTTGACAACTCTTCACCCAAATCTGAGTTTAGCTCCAACCTTCACAAATGAGGGGAAACATTCAACCTTGAGTCTCTGGGTTTGACTAACTTCGCTCAGCCTGATTTCTTCCATTGCCACTTTTAACCACCATCCTGTCTACCCAGGTGCACATAATCCACGGTCATCTAAAATTTAGCTCATTGGCTCCTGGAGATCTGTGCCTCGGTCATTTCATGCACACACTATTCCCGTCTGTTGTGCTTCAAGCCCCTTGAAGCAGGGAACACGGGTCCGCTCACCTTGCTTCACAGCACTGCAGCTGTATGGCAGAGGCTTGATTTCTGTTCTTTATTCCTTTGCTTCAGTGCCTCATGCATGCTAGGCAGTCTATCCTTCATCCTTGAAAAGTTAATCTAAAAGTAGCACTAGGGTTTGATGTTTTTGTTTTCTGATCATAGTATTCATAGACGCTCACTGCATGAAATATTGGTTTATACATCAAAATCATACAGGTAGGAAGGAGAAACCAGCAGAGCTAAGACACGTTAACATTTTGGTATAAGACCTTCTACTCTTTTCCTTGTATGTACACACTCAGCTGTATTTTTTTTTTAAAGAAAGAGGGACAGTGAGAGAAAGAGAGAATAATTTTATTTAGTTTTTCATATGTCTTTCGTTGCTCCAGTACTTTGTTGTGTACGTGGTGCTAGGGTTCAAACCTGCAAACTAGTGCATGCGAGGCAAGTGCTGTAACCGCTGAGCCACCACTCCAGCCCACAGCCATATTTTAAATAGGATTATGATCTGTGTATTGTTTCTGTAGCCTGACTTTTACTAGCAATATAGAGTAGGCATGTTTCTATTTCAGTAACCGTAGGTCTGCAACAATTTGTGTATCGTAATCCTCTTGAGTGTTCTATTATGTGGCTGTCTCATAATTCACTTAATCCACAGTTGATGGACTTGGGTGGTCCCTGATATTTGCTTGTTTCTACTAAAATGTGGCAAATATTTCTGCACTTAAAATTTGACATTCATCGTTCATTCCCTTTTCTTGACCCAACTTCTTGGAAACTCCACACCCACAACATTTGCCAGGAAAGCAATGCTCCTAGAAGTGGCAAGACACATTCTTGATCTATTTGGGGATGCCTTGGAGATTTATATAATTCAGTTTTAATATAAAAATTAGGCTGTGGCCTCTCCCTTAGAACAGAAGGGACTCACACATGCTCATTTCTGATTCAGTTCATCGGAATATTCTAGTCTCCTCCCCTGTTCACTCTCTCTCCCAAGGAATCGCCACCCTGGGAGCTTGGAATAAATGCCCTCACTATGAAATTGCTGTGGACAGCCAGTAAGCCTGTGGTCAAAGGTTAACGGATGCCAGCAACAGCCTGGGGAGAAGAGGCAAGCTGGTAGGTTGGGGGACAGAGGATAAGTCACCCGTCTTTTTAGCTCACGGGCTCCAGTGCATCCTGGGGAGGCACAGATGGCTATAGCTCTTCTAGTACCAAGCCAGGTTACAGGTGGAACGGGGGATTCAACCTGGTTATGATGCAGAATGTAAAGTAAGGCCCCAGTATCCCTATTTATTATTTTCCATCAGCCAAATGAAGACAATTTTTAGATTTAGATTAGATTTATTTTTGATGAACTGTCACCATGGTGATAGAATTGGAAGTTCTTTTTTCTGACAACTTTGCTGTTAAACCATTTGTTTAATTATTTGCATACTGTGACTCTAGGAGGCCCCTGAGCTGTGTGCTCTTCCCTCTGACAAGAAAAGGGTTGAGCTCAGCGCCCTCTGGGATTTCTCATAACCAAGCTGCCATGTTCCCTGTGTGCCTGGTCTCTCTCCTGGAGTTCCCACAGTAACCCCACAAGAGGAACCAGGAGAGGACAAGATCAAAGGAAACAGACAAGAGCGAAGAATTTACCATCTGTTCCAGGGAAATGGTTTTGAGCTTCTTTCCTTTTTGTCTGGACCCAACTGATTTGGTCTCTTACACACCACGTGTCTAAACTCCCCCACAGGATAGAGATGTTGGAAAGAGGCGTTCAGTTAATATGACCTTCTGGAATGAGCCAAGAACCCAGGAGTCCACGTTGCTTTCTCTGTTATGGCTGTTACAGGGCTGGAGCTGCTTCTGAAGTCAGCCCTCCCCCATGCCAGCCTTCTTTTCAGTGCTTGGATGGAACCCTGGGCCACGAGAGCGCGAGGCAAGCACTGTACCATGAGGCATACCGCCAGCCTCTCCCTTCCCTCTTCTGAGTAGTAGTTTCTTTGACTATTGAGTCAAGATAACTCTTTTAATTCCCTTTCTTAACTCTCCAACTGATTCCTGAACCACATCCAGAAGGTATCCTTCTAAGCATCTTTCTCTGATTCTGGTCCAGCTCATTAGCAAAAGAGAATGGATTGGATACAGAAACTTCCAGCATTTTGCCCTGACCCACACTGCCATTCAGACCTCAAAATAGAGCATTGTCCCGATGAGAGCTAACTTAGTTTTGCAAATCATTTTCTGAGTTGTGAGGCTTCGGGGATCACGGGCCTGGATAGGAACCCTTTCAAGGGAGATGCACGTCTTGGGCTAGCAACTTTTCTTCTTCGCTGTAATTCTTCTGACTCATTTTTCCCCATCGCTCTGCCAGTCTTCTGTGAAGACAAGCAAGGGGTTGGTTGAGGCTTGCTGTTCTCAGCTTGCTTCTGGAGGACGCGGTGCCTGCGACAGCTCGGGCAAGGCACAGAGCCCAGGCTGTTTGTGACACACTCTGTTCCTGCCGACAAACACGGCTGCTCGCCTCCCTGTCCCAATCTGATAACGCGTCTGCTCTTCCAGTCCTGCGCTGTTGCTCTGGAAACCAAGGAGGCAGCAGGATCTGGAGGAGGACCGTGGCCGGGTCAGCCCTGAACATCTCACAGCTGTTTGGCAACCTCCGACAAGAAAAAGCACGTCCGCTCTCACTGCCCAGTGAGAGGCCTGTGATTGACAGCTCTCGCTCCGGGTGTTGGAGGATTTGTAGCTAACGTGGGGGCGGTGAGGTGTGTTGGATGGAGACTCAATCCTCAGCGGATCCAGCTCTGTGGCTCACTAGAGCAGCCACGTGTGGTGCTCACAAGTAGAGCTGTTATCATACTCCTTCCACATGCACTTCCTCCCAGGTGCACTGGCCGTCCTCAGTCTCCCCATTGCTGAAGCCCTGTGCTCTGTTCACATTCTGCGTGCCAGGTGGGGTTACATTCCTGGCTTGGAGACTTACCAGCTGGGTGGCTGGGTGTTCTTCCCCTTTCTGATCCTGCTGCTGGTTATTCATAAGAAATGAGCCATTTCACCTACCTTAGCACTGTGTTTTGAACATAACTAAAATAGCTTGCATGAGGCCCATACCTCAGGACACACCCCATATGACCTGGCCAGCAGAATCTCACTCTCCAACGGAAGGATGCAGGTGTTGGAAGAGAAAACACTTTCCCTTCTCCCTTGCACCAGTCCTTCAACATCCTCTAAAATGCCATCTGACCTTGTCACCTGCTCACACTCCTAAGAGCTGGACAGTTACTTATAACAGCCTAACTCCCTCAGTAACACCACATCCCAGACGGACACCTCTGCTGGCATCTCACAAGTAAGCCCTTCATCTGGTGGGGTGGAGCTAGCAGAGTCCAAGAATTTAGCACAAATAAGGAGGCAGAGTGAGGATCAGAAGAATTAAGAAAGGCAACTGAGGGTGGGAAGAAAAGAGAACAGAGAGTAGAAAGGAGGAGAGAGAAGAGGGACACCCTGAGAGCTTAGGAGTCTCCTAGGTTCAGAGTAGCCCCCAGGAAGACATTCTGTATGCCCCTCTCAGTGTCCATGGCCTCCATCCCAGAAGCCTAGACCTGTCACTAAAGCTGATAAGAGCTCAGCCATTCTTTAGATGAAAATTCCATACCTCCTTTTTTTGAATGGCATCCTAAATCCTTGTTTTTCAAACTATCACAATAATGAAAGAAACTACACCCTGTACCCAGCCAGATGATGCCCTCCTCTGCACATCAGCCTTTGGGCCTCACAGAGGCACTTGCGCCAAAGCCCCAGAGGTTCAGCATCTCCAGTGTGCTGCCCTCATCCATGGTCACTTGCATCTGGGTGTTTACCATTCCCCAGAAAAACAGATGTCCCAAGTGATAAGATGTGGCTTGAATAATGAGAGATTATGCAGGAGCGCACAGAAAGCAAGCATGCCTGGGTAACAGGAGCTAGAGCTCCGCTTGTCTTGGGCACCTTCATATACACATGAGGCACACGCTAGGGTGGGACACCCAAAAGCGCAAACAGTACAGGCACGCACTGGAGAATTCTGCCACCTTTACACAAAAGATCATCGAGGAGCCTGAAGCCTCTTCCAGCATGTACCTGTTACCCAAGCCCATCATGTCCAAGAAGACAACTGTAGGGGAAAGAAATGGAGACTTTCACTGAGTTTTCAATCTTTCATTGTTTTCAGCAACAGAATCATTTCTGTACAAGAAATAGATAGTGGGTGTCAATTCAGTCTGCACAAATCAGTTATCAAAGAAAGGTCACTTTGTTTATAAAAACTTCTCCCTCATATCCATTTTCCACAAAAACGGAATTGTGACACTTCCAGGTCCCTCTGCCTCATTCCAGGACTGTGTCAGGATGCTTAAACGGTGCCCAGCATAAGGGGGAAGGCAGTGGTTATGTCATTCATGGGCCTTAATTCTGTCTATCTTGACATGCAATGGAAAAGCCCTTCTTGCCTATGATTTTTTTTTTTTAAGAGAAAGGGATCGTTAGAGAAAATCAATTTTATTTAGTTTTTCATCTGGCTTTCCTTGCTCTGAAACCTCGTTGTGTACATAGTGCTGGTGTTCGAACTTGCAGATTCGTGCATGCAAGACAGGCACCATAACCAATGAGCCACTGTTCCAACCCCTTGCCTATGATTCTTGATGACACAATCAACCTTCTGCTTACTCTTTTGCTCCCCAGAGGTGCCAAGAAGCTCTGAAAAGCTGTCACACAAGCTAGGCTGCTGATTGTCACCCTGGCTCCATCTCTCTCTAGTGCTCCTGCACTGGGGGAGAGCGTAGGAAACCCTGAGGGGCTTTGCTGCCTCAACTGATTTCGCCTAGCAGAAGGGAGGTTAAGAAAAGGATCTCTTATCAGGTGTCCATCATGCCTCAGGTCCCTTTACTACCCTGTTAATATTTCCCCAAATGGAAAAATCTTTGGAAGGATTCCAATGAATCAAGTATACCCTGAGTACTCTAAGGGTTAGATCAGCATTGTCCAGTGGAACTTTCTGCAATGGTAGACATGGTCCATGTGTCTCTGTCCGTCATGGTAACCCCAGCCACATATGTTTGGTATGATCAGGGTGCTGGAAAATGTTTCATTTTAATTCACTTAAGTTTAAAACGCAGCATGGGGCTAGCGGCTACCACGTTGTACAACTGAACTAATTGTATCTAGAGCCCAGTCTGGTTCTGACAGCTGAGATGCCGACTTCTCTAGCTGCACATATGTGGCTTGGGAGCGGTGGCCTCTCGCCAAGCTACACAGCTTGTTTTTGCAGGGAAACTTCGAGGCGGGTCTGCACACTGTTTAGAACTCATTCCCCCCTACCTTATCATCTTTTCTATAGTTCCAACCCTGACGCTAGACTTTTACATCTCCCCTGAAAATAATTGCTTCCTGGAGAATGCAGCACACCTCCTGTTCTCGCCATGTGTGTGGCAGGGCAGTCCTTCAGCAACAGCAGGACAAACGTTCTGCTGGCCTTGGTAGGGTGAGTACTGTCCTCGGGCAGAAATAGTTTCCATAACCACCACTCTCTCCGGGTCTTCTCCATCCTCCTCTTTCTCCTGTACAAACACCGCAGTCCCTGCATGCCTGGTTGGTGCTTTCGGGGATGCTAAGAGTGTACTGAGTAAGGAAAAGACCTCACTCTCTAACTTCTAGCCTAAGGGAGGAGGCTCATTGTTGAAGTTAAATTAATTCAGGCTGCTGTAACAAATGAACTTAATAGAACGCATGACTCAAACTGAGGTTTATTTCTCTCTCATATAAAGACCAAAATGGCTTTCCTCATGGGTGCATGGTTCATCTCCAAGTTAACGATCAAGAGACCAAACTCCTTTTCCCAAGTGGTGATTAAGAGCTCTGCCACCTTCTGCAGGAGGCTCTGAGGTTCAAGGCTGTGCCTGTCTGCACCCTGGGGAACCACGGAGGGTGGTTTTACAGGCCAGGGTAGACTTTCATAATCTCCTCTCACATCTCCTTGTTCAGAACTCAGCTGCATGACCTTGCCTCTCCTGATCTCCTCTCACATCTCCTTGTTCAGAACTCAGCTGCATGACCTTGCCTCTCCTGAGGGAGGCTGGGCAATGGGTGACTAGAGATGGAACCAGGAAGAGGATTTGTTGAACAGTTAGCTAGCCTCTGCCACCCTTCCAAACCTGCATTTGGCAAACATTTTCTGTAAGAGTCAATATAAATAGTTTAAGCTCTGCAAGACACGCTGTCTCTGTCTCAATCACTCCCTTCCGCCACTGTACTAGGAATATAGCCATAAACAGTATTAACAAAATTTCTGTATTGTGTCAATAAAACTTTATTACCATGCCATGGTCAGATTTGACTTGCAGATGGGAATTAAACAGCCTCTGTTTCAGCCCAGGTAAGACACTTAGTCCCAAGCAACACTCAGAACAAGAAGTTTCAGACATTCTTTTTGCAAAGAACTAAAAAGAGAATTTTGCAAATGTAGACTACCATGACTAGTTAGAATTTTGCAAAGAACTAAAAAAGAATTTTCATCTTCTCAGGATGCTGGGGGCAGCGAAAGAAAGTGGACTAGGGACATAAAAGGAGTCAAGGCACATATGTAATTAATCCTTTAAAAGAGGAAAATGCTTCCAGCTGTGCTTCGAAGGAAGGGAACCATAGCTGTGAGAAGGACATTTACGAAAAATTTAGACTTCAGGATTCTGCCCTCGGTATCTTTGGGATGGGGTCCAGGAATCTGATTTTCCACGTGGTTCTTCACTGAATTTAAACAAGTGGTAGCGATAGTGGGTATCGGTTTCCTAAACACAGCTAGAACATGAGTTTTTCTGGCTCTCATGGATGTGACTATTTAGGAGCCTGGGCACTGCCTAGGACATGGCATGTGACTAGTTAGGAGCCTGGGGACTGCCTAGGATGTGGATGTGACTAGTTAGGAGCCTATGGACTGTGTAGGACATGGATGTGACTAGTTAGGAGGCTGGGCACTGCCTAGGACGTGGATGTGACTAGTTAGGAGCCTGTGGACTGTGTAGGACTTGGATGTGACTAGTTAGGAGGCTGGGGACTTCATAGGACATGGATGTGACTAGTTAGGAGCCTGGGGACTGCCTAGGACTTGGATGTGACTAGTTAGGAGCCTGTGGACTGTGTAGGACATGGATGTGACTAGTTAGGAGCCTGGGGATTGCATAGGACATGTATGTGACTAGTTAGGAGCCTGAGGACTGCCTAGGACTTGGATGTGACTAGTTAGGATCCTGGGGACTGCATGGAATTTGGATGTGACTAGTTAGGAGCCCGGGGACTGTGTAGGAAATAAGACACAGTATATACAAAGCCATTGATTAGGTAAGCCAACTTTTCTTTCTCCTCCCAGGAAGCTATTACAATGCACAGGGGTAGGAGCTATCTTATTTCTTTTCTTTTTAGCAAATTCTCTTAGGACTCCTTTAGGAGTAACTTATGCTGTGGCCCCACCCACAATTGTGAATCAAGGGATCACGTCCAAACTGCAGACCATGCCTGTGGCCCAGCAGGTACTGGGGCTTCTTTCAGGTACCCCCACCCTACCACCACCACCACTTGCTTCCCTCCTCTGAGAAAGGTTGACTCCAGCCAAGTCTGAGAAGCAACAGTGTCTGTGCCAGCAAGACAGATTCCTGGTCCTGTGGAATGAGTTGGCACAGCTGGAGATTCTGATTCCCAGCACCCTGTCACCTTGCCTTCCAGCCCCAGGAGGCAGCTCACAGTTCCCCCTCTGCAGTCTGGAACACTCAGCCCTGTCCACCAGCTTCCCTCGGGTTGCCCAGCAACCCTGCATGAGAGTAGGCCAGTTGGCCAAGGAGGGAGGGGGCGGCTAGCTGCCAGAGCAGGATGCTGAGGGCACCCTGTCAGGGAGTGACCTTGACAGTCTCTGCAGGAGTGCCTGGGAAGGCAGTCCCCATATGCCGTGTGCTCCTGATCCAAAGAAGTAGCAGAAACAGAAGGAAAAAGAAATCCACCTCAAGCCCCCGGCTTGCTCCTAGAAATTGCCAATCTCTGCTGTCAGAATCGAGGGGATATTTCACATTCCCTGAGCAAAAGGGCGGCAAAACCTTGAAGAGTGAAGAGCGAATCAATACGCGCATTGCCACAGTTCATCGCCCAAGTCAGATGAGGGGGAGAGGAGGGAAGGAGCTAAATGTTCCTTCTGCGGGGGGGAGGGGAGCTGCACTCGGGGGTTGCCAGGGGCAGGTGCCCTCAACCCAACACGCCTGTGCCTTCTCCCGTCTGCATCTCTATGCTGAGCTGTCCATGGAAAGGGGCTGCAGATGCTGCACCATCTCCCCATATCCATGGCTGGGCAGTGCCCACGACAGTGCTCTGGCAGTGCAGCAACTAACGTCCCTGGGAAAGGTCACTTTGGCTTTAATTTTATTGCTGTCTCTGGAAGTCCTCTGTTGGGCTTGGGAAGATGTATACAGTGAGAAAACAGAAGCTGCAAGGAGCTTGGACACACTTGGGCTCACTCCCCCGGTGCAGAAGGTGGCTGCTCAGGGACTTCAGTGACGTAAGAATCACCTTGTGAGCCTGCTAGAAATTTGTGTGGTGGGCACCCCCCTCTCTCCCAGGGGTTCTGACTCAGTAGTCTGGGGTGGGACCTGGGAACCTGCATTTCCATACATCCCCAGCTGCTTCTGATGCAGACAGTATACATGATACATGTAGCTCCAGAGCCACTGCCTGAATAGGGCGCACACAGCATTCTGGAGGGCAGGAGGGAGATGGGTTTTGTTTTGAAATTGCTTCTTGAAGATTTATGGGTATAGCCATAACCTCTCGCTGCAGTGCAATCTAGCAGTCTCAGCTTGTGTTCAAAGAGTGCTTTCTTTGTCTGACTGGAATTTTCCTCCTGCTCAAGCCTATTTCCCTTTCTTTGAGTCTCAGTGGCTCAGAATGACTTCCCTGGCTCTTCTTCATAAAAGCAAATTAACCAAATAAAACTTTGGTGATGCTTAACCACATTCCTTAGGCTTTAGTCAAAATTACCTCATTGACAAATGTATAGACAGAGTTATTCCTAGATCTGATCACTGATTCCATTCCTGCAACCTTTCCCAGGTTTTCAGTATAGCACACACCTCTGGGGTCATGTCCATTTCTGCAGCGCATTGGCCCTGTTGCCACATGGATATGCATGGGAAGTGTCCCCTGAGCCTGGGAGCTGCAGCAGGTATTGTGCGATTCATCCTGCTCTTTCCAGCCCTGCTGCAATCCAGGGCTGGCACAGGTGCTATGAATTTTCCCCAAGCTGCCAGGGTGGCTGCTTCCTTGCCTGAGAAGCTTATCTTGGTGAGATTAGCCAGCATCTCCAGGCCTGTGTCTTTCCTTCAGTTCCAGGCCACTCATTGCATTGACTGCACTCCCAAGCCAGGATGTGGGCTGAGGCATTTGGGAAGAATGGAAGGAAGGGAATGTTCTGGGAAAATCCAGATTGGGCTGGAGGGGGAGGTCAAGTTTCTGGAATCACAGATAATAAACCCAACAGCCTGATCTACCTACCTCAGAGTGAAGACGATAGAGTCTTGAGCTCCGATTAAGGCCAGCATGTCTGTGCTGTGACATCTGCCTGACAACTCTCCAGGGAAAGATGATTCAGAACCATAATGATTTTTAAAATCGGTCATAGCACAAATCACACAGAAGATGCTAAGTTCACTTGAATTATTATTATTGTTTTTCAGTGCTGGGGATGCAACCCAAGGTCTTGCACATGCTGGGCAAGCCCTCTACCAGGGAGACTGAGCCCCCCCCAAACCACATTTGAATATTTAAAGATGTGGCAGGGTTGGAGCGGTGCCTAGGTTGTTAGGGCGCTTGCCCGGAATGCGCAAGTACACAGGTTCAAACCCCAGCACCTATGTACACAACTAAGTGTCAGAGCAACGAAAGCCATGTGAAAAACGCAATGAAAATTGATTCTGTCTCTTTCTCTCACTGTCCTTCTCTCTTAAAAAAAAAAAAAGATATTGCTATCAAAAAAACAGTCTTGGGATCTGCAGTCACAATTTACATCACAAGGGTCAGCACTATGTGGCACTTAGCGGAACAGGGTTGAATTCAAACCCCACACTGTATTTACGACCTTGGACCAGCCAGTTAATAGTGTAGACATTATAGTATAGCCCTATACATATGCAGAAAAATGATACAAAAATAACATTCATGGAGCACCAAGTATGATCTTAATATTGCATTAAGTGCTTTACGTAATTTTTAACTGAAAAAAAATCACACCAGACCCTGAGTATGCCCTTTTATATGTCCCATTTCATTGGTGAAAGAACTGGGATTCAGAGAAGGCAGAATGTGTGTGACAATGAACAGGGCCCACAACACTGCCACCATCGTTCTGGTGAGGATTAAATGAGATATGTCCACGAGGAACTCAGCACAGTGCTTAATCGATGATAATTACGCATATGTGTTTTTTTTTTCTTATAACAAGGTTTTTAATAAAATAAAATAAAAAGTTCAACTGCTTCCAATCCAACATACCCCATTCTGGTGTGGGAGGGGAGAGACCCCACACTCCAGTAGCACCAGGGATAGCACCATGAGAAAGATGAGGTTGCACCCGGCCTCCCTGAGACCTGCGAGGGCAGGAAGGAGGACACGCCCCAGACACCACCCACCCCAACCTGCTCCTATTCACACAGCCGCCATTATGTATGTTTAATGGGCAGGTCCATCCCAGACAAAGTGACTTCTCAATTTATAGAAACAGACACCATGAAGAATGGTGTTAATTACCAGTGTTGCTAAGCTTGCACTTTACACCCCTACCCCTAAGAAGGCTTGCTAGATTCGTAGAGTTTGCTCCCCCAGTAATCACCGTGACATCTTAGTTGCTAGTCATCGCACCTATTAGCCTCCTCTTGACGTCTGCGGGAAAATGGTGCATTTCTTTGTGCGCGTTTGTTTCCGTATTATCCCACACTTCTTGGCAGTGGGGCCGCATCTCTTTGTCTGTACCCCAGGACACCCTTGCTTGCTGACTGCCTGGCTTTTCTTACCATCACTCCATGGGAGACTTGGGCATTCGTCTTTAGAGCCTCAGAACCAGATAGCTGAATCAACTGCGAGTATCAGCTGCCCCAAACCCCATCAGTACACTTCCTGGCTGCTGTCTTCCCTGGTCTGTAGCAGAGGTCTTTGACCCTTATGAGGCCAACACAGGAGACTTGGCAAAGACAGAGGATGGAAGAAATTCAGAGGTGAGACAGGAAGAGCAAGGGAGAGGAAAAGGAAGGAGGATATAGAGAGTGGTGTTATTCGCAGAGTATAGAATTTTGAAATCATAAGATCCTTGGGGAGGATCCATTCTGATGTCTTCCTTTTATTAACAGGTTAGAAGGTTTCAGAGAGGCTCCTGATGCTAAGTGACACAGCCTGCATTGGATATTAGGTTTCACTTTGGGGACAGAATAGTGGGAGTTTTGCTCCAGCTGCTCCGTGAACCCATGCACATTGACACACACTCTGGTTTCTGGAACCTCCTTTCTGACCCAGGAACTCAGAATTCCAGCCTCTCTACCCAGAGGTACTGCAGCCATCAACAGGAACTTGTAGGAACTCTCCTGCTGGATGTGGGGTCTCCAGAAAGATTGTCCTGAACCTGCCCTCCCAAGACTTTTATGTCCTGAGCATAAAAACAGCCACAGTGGAATGGGGGGTAGGGGGAGCAGGGGAACAATAATTATGCTAATGGGGGGATGGGCCTGACTTGTTCTGTTTTTTTCCTAATATACACACACAGAAAAAAAACTCACTGGGCCAAATATATCAACTCCTAGATACTGTTGCTTTCTTGTTCTGTGCGTCGGTTAATAATTTCTTCCTGTATGAATGGAGGGGGTGGTGGGGAGAGGGGCACTTCTTCCATGATCAGGTTTTTGCATCTCGCTGTCTTAAGGGAGTTACGTTCTGTAGACAACAAAGTCAGCCTTCAAGGCTGCCACTTAATGCCCCTGCAAGCACAGTTCCTGCCCTTGTCCTGCAGCCCTTCTTTCCTGCTGTCCATGCGAGGGAAGTGGCTTCCCAGCATCCAGACCTGTGACCTGGTAGCCTCGAGGAGACCCAGTCAAAGGAGAGCTCAGCTGCTGCCATTGTCTTTCCTCTGCCCTTTCCCCATCCTCCCCACCACCAAGACTTTGGGTTTCTTGGCTCTCGTCAAATTTATTCTGACTTTCCACTCCATGAAACTCAATCCAGGCTCTGGCCAATTTTGGTTCATAAAATTTGCTGGATATAACTGGAGAGAGAGCGTACGCACAAGCAAGAGAGAAAATGAATATATATGTATAATGTACAACGGCAGGTAAAACTGTCAGATAAAGTTATTACCGGACCTTGCGTATCATGTCATCCAGATATGGCCACTCGGTGAATGTGTCATAAAGCTTTGGATATCAAGATGAAAAGCCTAACTGAGGTCCCTCCCATCCTCTCTTTTCTTCCCCTTCCTCTTTCCTTTCCTCTTGCCCTTCCTGCCCTCCTTTCTCGCTTCCTTCCCTCCTCAACAGAGTACTCTCTGTAACTCCAGCCTCTTGGTTTTCATGTTGCGCTTAATGAATCTTTTATTCTTTTCCCTCACTGACTTGGTGTAATAACTGTCACATGCCCAGGCTATCCCTGGAACAGGACTGAGTCACTCTTCTCGCTGACCTGGCAGCCCAGGAGGCAGCAGGCAGAAGCACATAAACAGATACATACAGGAGATGCTTGTGGAAAAGCAGCCTGAACAGCTTGCGAGGGAAGTGCACAGAAGAGCAAAAGTCATGTGAGTTTAGAGACCCAGGAAGGGCTGAGGAGTGAACACTTGCACTAGGGCAGAGACCTGAAGGAGGGGAAAAAGCAGCCTTACTCATAACGTATCTGCCCAGCACAGAACTGCCTGGGGCCCTGGCTGCCCGGGGCTACCTATTTAGCAGGGGTTGGATTCCATACGCGTCTTCACCTTGGAATGGGTAGAAGAGGCAGAGGTCAAGCAGCTGCTGAGAATGCTGTAACCCAATCTTGGGCACAAGTCAGCCTTTAATAAGGATCCAGGTGACCCTTGAAAAATAAGACCTGTGGTCCGCTCCCTGAGAGCAGAAGAGTCTCAGGTTTCAGTTTTAATTATGGAACCAAAGAGGTATCCCTGTCCAGATCCCGTTTGGCCAAAAATCCTGGAGGCCAGACATACTTACCTCATGCAGGACCTGACGGCCTGGGGTGGGTGCTGAGCATGGAACCTGGGTTGGAGAGGCTCATGAAGTGGTCAGATGGAAGAGGAGCCCGGAGGTGGCGCCAGTGTGTGGTGGGTGGGGCCTGGGTGCAGGGGTTCTAGGGTTCACATCTGTGGGCTGCATCTCCAGTTATGACATCACAGAAGCCTGGGGCACCTTTCCAGGCTAGGAGTGACTTTCATGGCAGATCTTCCCTCTGCCTTATTCCCATGCATCAGGTCAAACCTCTGCTTAACATAAGACAGGGCCGTGTAGTACACCAACAGAAGACCCTCCTCTAGCAGCTCACACCTTTCACACTCACTGTGCACTGGACACTGGTTGAAGCAACTCGCCTGCATCATTTTCTTAATTCAGCATGGATGGTACAGGTTGAGTATCCCTTATCTGAAATGTTTGGTATCAGGAGTGAATTGAATCTGGGATTTGTTCAGATTTTGGAGTATTTGCATATCCATAATGAGATATCTTGAGGATGAGGCCCATGCTTAGCACAAAATTCACTCGTATTTCATACACACCATACCCACATAGCCAGAAGGTAATTTTATATGATGTCTTTAATGCGCTGTGTTTTGACTATGACCTGTCATATGACGTCAGGTGGGGGATTCTCTACATGGCATCGTGTGGGTCAGCAAAATGTCTCAGATTTTGGAGCATTTAAGATTGCAGATTTTTAGATCAGGGATGCTCAACCTGTGTTATTATCACCATTTATGGATACAGAGGCCTGGAGAAGTCTGGTTAGTAGGCAATGGCCAGGGTTCACCCCAGGCCTGGTGTTGGAGTCCGGGTCCCTCGCAGCCTGGCTACCCTGCTTCCAACCTGCCGTGGGATTGTGAAAGAGGAGCCCAGCGTTGCTGAAGATGTGACCTCACGTGATTTCTAAAGACATGGGCAATGGGCAACTTTCCAGAATCAGCCCAGTTATTAGCAGTTTCATGGATGAATTAGTGGTCTGGGGGGCAGCAAGAGTGAGAGACAGATGGGGAACAGTTCCCCAGCCGGGGCCTCCTCTTTACTTGACTCCAGTACTGTTAACAAGTCCCTTAGTGAAGTCACAGTGCTAGGCACAGCCTCCTTACTTACCAGTTCATGGACCTGGGTGGGAGGAAGAATGTGAATTCTGCTCCTGAGCTTAGTCCTGCCGACCTTTCACCCAGTTCAGGGGATCCAGGCTTGTGGGTACGTGCCCTGCACTCTGAGTAGCACTCTCCTGCCCAGACAGAGCAGCCAAGAGTCCTGACACCCATCCAAGGCTAGCCCCTTCTCCCTAGCAGTGCCACCCTTCCGAGCACAGGCCTGAGGTTGTGGTCGCCAGTCAATGAGGTCCTGGAAGGAAGTGCTTAGACACATAATCACAGACCAGCAGAGTTTCCTGTCACTTGCCTCCGGATCTCTGCAAAATGAAGCCTACTTGGTGACCATTAAAACCCTGTCTCATTTCCCATTTGAGAAGATGCCCTCTTGCACACCCAGGGTGTGGTTTCCACCAGCGGTGAGGAGTTGTTCTACCGAATGTCCACCACTCGGTAGATGGCAAACACTATGTATAAAATATAAAGGTACTAAAAATACAAAATGATGGGGCTGGAGCGGTGGCTCAGCGGTTATGGTGCTTGCCTGGCATGCGCAAGTACACGAGTTCAAACCCCAGCACCCATGTACACAAGTAAGTGTCAGAGCAATGAAAGCCATGTGAAAAACTCAATAAAAATTGATTCTCTGTCTCTCTCTCTCACTGTCCTTCTCTCTAAAAAAAAAAAAAATACAAAATGATTGGAGCTGGAGCAGTGGCTCAGTGGTTACAGCGCTTGCCTTGCATGCACAAGTATGTAGGTTCGAACCCCAGCACCACATACACAACAAAGTGTGGGAGCAACGAGAGCCATAGGAAAAACTAAGATTGATTCTCTCTCTCTCCCTCTCTCTCTCTCTTACTCACTGTCCTTCTCTCTTAAAAAAAAATACAAAATGACAATAAAACTGGTTTGTATCTTCCAATACCTAGTTTTAAAAAAGAAAAGATATTATTCTTCCCTTCAAACCCATATGTGGAGTAAAAAAAATGAAACTTTTGTCAAAATGGGCAGTGGTGTCCATGGGAGCTTTCCCAGAATTGCATTTTTTATTTCCTACAACATACAAAAAAAAAAAAAAAAAAAAAAGCACCTGCTTTGTAATGGCAAAAACAGCTGCAGCTCATTTGCTGACAACCACTCCAGGTAACTTTTCAAGTGTGCTTGGGTTTTTTCTGTGCCTTTGACCTACCTGATGTCCATAAGTAAAGATTTTAGGATGAGGTAAAACCTGAGCTCAGGCAGAGCAGGCCGTGGGCTGAGGCAGATGGCGGTCCTGAGTGTGCTGGACAGTGCGTTCGTTCCTCAGGGGTCTCCACATATCCCGGAGTCTGTGTTTGCATGGCTCTCCTCTCCAGAAATCACCCTCCTCGCCATCCTCATGGAGTTGCGGAGGAATGAAGCTGCCCTTTTGTATGTAGGATGGTCTCAGCTGGCCTGGAAAATGATGAACCAAAGGAGTGGTAGCTACACCCATTGCAAGCCTCTCTCGAAGTCTCAAGCAGTGGAGACTTAACTGAGGTCACCTTACCAAATAACATCATTTCATAGTTTGGCTCTTCAGCAGACCAGAGACAGGCAATATGGAATTAGACACACTTGAAAATTTCACGGTTCCCAAAAGTTCGTGAGAAGCATTTTTGGACATAAACTTGGTGATGTCATTCTGGGATGCTGGGGCCGGGGCCAGGCTAGGACTTATAAGCAAGCCTGGGTTCCAGAATAGACCCAGACTAGTTGCCTACACGGGTTTGCTTATAGCTTTGGCCCGGAGGGACTTAGCGGCTTAGCTTCCCTGAGCTTGCTTCTTTTTCTGGAAATAATTAGACGCTCATTTCTCATCTCACCAGGTTATTGGGAGAATCAAATGACACGGTCTAAGCGAAGGGCACTTCCTACACTCTAAGGTGCTCTAAAAATAAAAGGCATTATTTTCTCTAATGAAGATGAATCTCAGTTCACAAATGCACTTTTACAGACTCAGGTATGAATTTCCGTCCTCATCCTATTGTCAACTCAATTTCTGTTTCAAACCCTATCTAGGGCTGCCAGAGTTAGCCAGCACCTAGCTTAGGGGCATCCATATCATACCTGGCAGCTTTCTCCCTTCTGTCCAGGGCACCAGGTGTCTGTGGAAGGACTTGCTTGGGTTACGCCCTCAGTCTGAGCCATCATCCCAGACAAGGGCAGCATAAAGGTAAAACAGCCACAGTGAAGTCACCTCTCGTATGCTCTTTGCCCTGTCTGTGTGGTGTCCTTACAGCTGGCAGTCTCTCTGGTCACACTGGGGACTCAGGAAGATTTTGAGAATCACCTCCTGTCCTGTGTTTGCCCAGACTCACCACACGGCCAATTCTTTGGGGACAATGCTTAGGCAAAAATCATGAACCTAGCTCCCGTTTGCAAGGTCTGTCTCTCTCCCAGCCTTACCTGTTCTTCCAGCACAAAGCTATTTCCTTTGAGAGAGCCTCTCTACGTTGGCCTCCTGTGTGCTTTGCTTCTTCCCATAGACCTCTTTTACCTCCTTCCTTTTCATTCAACTCTGGGCATCAGCTTTGGATTTCCAAAGCCAGGGTGTCTTGCACACTTCTTTCTTCTCTGAAAAATACCGTCCTTAAGGCAAAGGCGCAAGCAAGGTTGACTACTTGCTTAAGGAAAGAGAAAAGGAAGGAAAAATGATTAAAAAATACAAACTAATAGTGCAAAATATGTCCCCACCATAATGAAAGTGATGTTCATTAAGCATTATTTAATTACATCCTACATGGTGATGTTTCTTTTTTTTTTGGTCTTTTTCTGCCCTATGTTGATAAATTTGGGATAGGCACCACCTTTATCATGCCTGATTTCTTACCCATAAATGTTTGTTGGACTTGTGTTGGTGGCTTGGAGCTACTTGGTGTGGTGTTGTCTCCGTTGGCTGTAAAACTGCGACTCTCCAGATCCTGAGCATCTCTCGGGAAAGGTAGCTGCTCTCAGGGACAACAGCAGCTGGAATCCTTCCTCCCTGATTCACTCTGGGTCTGCTTCTCATAGGCATGGATAGCAGGGTGGGATCTGGAGCTCAGTGGAGAAGGGTGACCTGAAAAGGAGCTGGTGGCTACACAGAATGCTTGCTCTTTGGTAAGTAGGGACAAGAGTTTGTAAACGGACTCCCCCATGTGACATTTGGCATCATTTCCAACTAACGGCATCTTTCCGAGGGCCTCGCAGAGCTTGTATTCCAACTCAGCCAAGTTACGATCACCCAGAGACACAGCTATGCGGGATCTGGAAAGTGAATTAGCAGGTTGTTGGTCTCTGAAGCTGCCGGGATGGATGGGGAATGATGGTTTCGAGAGGAGGAAAGCATCTTCTAGCTTAACGCCATTCCAGGACCTGTCGCACCTGCTGTGGGTCCGAGGGGATCGCTCCCTAAGTAAACTTTCCTGGGTTGTCTTACAAAAGGCAGTCATTTTTGCTCACATTACCATGCTACCTTGGGGGCAGGAAGGTCAAGCTCTTTCATGCAAACCCTCCCCAGTTACTTCGTCTCTGAACTCCCGTTTCCTCATGAGCTCCATGCAAACAACAACCACAGCACATAAATAAGTTCGTCCAGTGGCTGTGAGAGTTATAGGCTGCAGGGCCTGGCATGTCATAAGGGCTTGTTGAACATTTGCTAATGGGACATTTGGAAGAATACATCTGTCAGGCAAAGAAGGGCAGGGAAATTTCCCACTTGAGAAGGAGGATGGCGAGACACAGACCAAGTGCTTCTCCAGGTTCACAAGGGACATCAGTGGCTTTGCTGAGAGCCCTGTTCTGATAAAAAGGGAGACCCGGTAGACCACCGGCCCAGTCTCTGGCCCACCCACCCAGGAGTGCTGTGGATTTATTGCGTTCTTTCCAAATGCCAGTTCTAGGTGTTGTTACAGCCTCTGTGCTCCTCTGTGTGGCCAGTGAAATCAGGCCCCACTCTCTGCGTGCACATCCTCCTCGTAGCATTTCTAAAGGGAAGAGGGATGCAAATGCGTACTCACACATAGACACATGCTTGTGTGTGTGCAACTTAACCACATTGGAGGGGCTGCCTTCTGTTCTGAGCAATCTCGGCAAGAGGAGCTTTCTACTTTGAGAAAGGTAGCGGAATTGTAGCAGAGCAAGTCAGTAAACATCTGGTTCAGCGGACAGGTACAGTGTGTGCACACAAGCATGCCCAGGCTGCATACTGCACAATTTGCACTTTCAGTTACACATGTGCACTCACACGTGGGCATCATGTAAAAATATCCGCACACCTGCCCAGAGTCTCCCAGCTATGTCATTTTAAGTCTGCGATTTGGGGATCAAAGACTGTAGAATGCAGTTGGTCCAGAGGGGTAGTCTAATGTCCCACACCCGCATCCTTCGTGGTCAAGACAGACCCCCAGAATTGTTGATCAGCTTTGATGACAGAATAGCCTAAAATTCTAAGACCTGGTGAGTATACAGGTGACAGCTGGAGTGGGGTGGGCAGAGCCGGGTGGCAGGAGTGGCACAAGACACCACATGTATCCACACACTCTACCAGGGAAAGGTGTGGAGGCTGAGGGGAAAGGCTCTAGTCTCCAGCAAAGGAGTGCTACAGGGGTGGCACTTGGGGTCCTGGTGGAGCAAGCTCTCATGCAGGGCACTGTGGGGAGGAAAAACAAAATGGAGGCGAGGAACTAGGTTTTCCTGTTTCTAATAGACATCAGCTCTTTGTGCTTAGGCAGGAGTGTGTGTGTGAGAGAGAGACTGACTTTAAATTTTAATTGGCCTGCAATGAAAGATTTAACTGTTTAAAAACACAGTGCTTTCAGTCCCAGACCACAACTTATTTGCTAATGTGGGAGGCTGGGGACAGTGAAGAAAGAAGGAGGGGAGAGGTGGCTTCTGAATGGTTCCCATGGGGAGTCGCATTGTCTGGAAGCAGCCACATGAACAATCGGGTACGATTCAGGTCTAAATCTCTGCTTGTCCATCTCTTCAATGGGAAAGTTAATCTTTGGTTTTCTTATAAAATTATCCTTTATAGAAATGAAAGAGGTGATTACAGAAGAGAATTGCCAAGTTGGTTCAAGGTTTACCATATGCCCAGTTTTAACAGATGACCTGACTGGTGGTTGGTGGTGGGTAAGGCCCTGAAATGCAGTGATACAGGAGAAGCCATGGGCATCAGGAACCCCTGGAAGGGTGATTGATTGACAGTCTTCTCCCTCCATGTCGATCCTGAGCCCTTGGGAGGCAGGGCCTGGGGCTCTTTGTCCACCATGGCACTCCTGGGCCTAGCACAGTGCCTGAGACTAAAGAGAGGTCAGTAAATATCTGTTAAGTTTTCTGTGGGCATTTCAGGAAAGTAGGGCCCCGTGAACTCCTGTGACCCTAAAGAGTTCTGTGTCCTGTCACTTTGTTGCAACATGAAGTTTGAGCAATAGCTTAGGGTGCTTGTGAGGAGACTTCACACTTTTTGCCAACTGTGTTTTAGTCCCACCCCCACAGCCTGAGGGCAAAGGGGACTGTGACAAGGACCCTGTCTGCCCTGCTTGTAGCTGATCTACCATGCTAGAACAATGCTACCACTCAGTATATTGTAAATATTTGTTGAAGAAATTGTTGTTACAGCTGTGTCTTTTCTTCTGTCCTAATTGTGTAGCTGAAGAAGCGAAATGGCTTATGTCCCAGGTGACATCGTGAGCGTCATTTGCAAGTCCATTGCAAGTAGCATTGAGTTGAGTTGGAAGTGATATCTCTGTTCTCATTCCAGCTGGGCCAGGTTATGGGGGAAGGTACTGATAACAGTGTTGGTGATGATGGTGTTGATGGTGATGATGTTGGTGATTATGGTGATGATGATGGTGATGTCATATGATGGTGATGATGATTCTGATGCTATTGATGGTGATGATGGTGTTGATGGTGATGATGTTGGTGATTATGTTGATGATGATGGTGATGTCATATGATGGTGATGATGGTTCTGATGCTATTGATGGTGATGATGGTGATGATGTTGGTGATGATCATAACAACAATGGTTACAGTGTTCATCATCAATGCTTACCACCTGCTAGGAACTCTCCTACATGTCTTTCATGTATCACCCCACTGACTCCTCAGGGCCATTCTGTCACATAGAGAAACAGGCTCAGAGGCTCTCTTAGCTCCTAGTACTCTTACAGACTACCGCAGACTGGGTATTATCAACAATAGGCCTTTGCTTCTCACAGTTGTAGAGTCTAGGAAGTCTAAGATCAGGATTCCAGCACGATCAGTCCTGGTGTGGGCCCTCCTCCTGGCTCTCTTACTGTGTCTGTCCACGTGGCCAAGACAGAAAGCAAGCTCTCTGGTCCCCTTGTAAGGTTATCCATCCATCATGAGGCCTCCTCCCCCTTCACACCCTAATTGCCAAGGGCACCATCTCTAAACACCATCCTAGTGGAGGTTAGGGATTCCTTATGATTGCTGCAGAGAACACACACATTTAGTCCATAGCAGAGGTGCTAACTCACACATCCAAGGCTGTGTAGGTAGGAAGGCATAGAGGCAGCACTGAACTCAGACCCACTGAACGGCTTCCAGGGCCCCTCTCTTACCTACATCCCGCAGAGCGTATCAGGCCCAGGGTTGAAGGGAGGCCCAGAGGGGTTGGTAATAGCAACTAAAGAAAAATAAATTGTAGGGAGTCTATTATAGTTGATCTTAAAAGCCTTGCTGTGACCTCCTTGTCTCCACAGATGCTCTGAAGGCCAGTGAGTTACCCTGACTGGCTCCCTGGCTGGGAGAGATGTCCAGGCAGCCAGTTCACCCCACCTGAGCCTCAGGGCACAGCCCATGGACCCCACAGGGATCCGGGCAGGAGCCATCCCATGCACTTTTACTTCTCTGAGATGAGGAATATCAGCCCTTGGGGCTCTGTTTATTTTTTCCAGGCAGGTCATGGGCTTCTAGCCAAAAATCCTTTCAATTAATGGACTAGGAACAGCACCCATGAAGAAAATTAGAAACAGATAAGCAAAGATGGTCCCCATGCTCCAAGCAGAGGAGGGGGATAATTCTTGGATTGTGCTGATGATTTACCAATGTTTTCCTAACGTGAGAATCAGTCAGCAGGGGCCCAGTTTTTTTTTTTTTATGAGGGAGGAACCTCTTCCAGACAGCTCTGTCCACAACAGCCCCCATAAATCCCCACACCCCCACTTCCAGTGAGAACACAGCCCTCTCCAGAGTCACCATGTCAAAGCCTGTTTAGATGTTCTTTACTTATCAGCCGCAACCCCAACATTAGTTCATGCCTGGAATATGAGGCCATTTCATATTTATTCTTGTTGTATCTGGCAAGAAGCCTTAATTTTTTTTTTTTTTAAGAATCCCGTGATGGTGCTATTCAGCCCTTATATCTTTATAGTCTCTTGAATTGATTTGACAGAGCAGACACAGGCCACAGCGAGACCAAACTCTTCTCTCAGCAGCGGGCGAGGGCTGCAGAGGGGTCCTTGTGGCTCCCTGCCCCAGGTCTCCCCTGAGCCTTCCTGTTTTCTGAAGGCTGGTAGGGCAGGAGACTGAAAAAACAGCAAGGGTGTCTGGGAGCCATTAGAACTTTCTAGAAGCTGAGTGGGTCAGACTCCTCCAGAGGGCACTGCAGGCTACCATTAGAACTTCTATAAAGCCACAGGAAGAATCAGAGAGATTTGCCAAGTGACCCGGCCTGCCTAGAAGCGAATGTTTCTATTCTGTGTACTTCAGATAAGTCAAGGGGGTTTTCATCCTAGGGACTTTGACAACTTCAAATGACATGCAAAATTGTATGTGTGCATGGGCAGGGGTTGAGCTTTCTGGAAAAGGGATCTGTAGATTTTAGTAAGTAGATGATGGGGTCTTTGACTCCTGTGAGCTGGAGTACCTGGGAACGGAGCTGTCTTCCCCCAAAGACCACATTGGTGGTCTGAGGGGCTTTTAAGTGAGACTTGGGCAAATGACATATTTTATTAGCCCTGTGCTGGTTTTCGTGTTGTTGAGACATATGTAGCTAATGTGTCAGGCAGGTCTGTGGTTTCACTGCAGATAGAGGAGACCCTGACACAGACCCCTACGGAACCTAAGAGTCAGGATATTTGTGGGTAAGGATGAAGTGAGTAGCTGTACCACGTTCTGTACATCTATGGCAAAGTCCACAGTAGGGGGATGCTCCAATCAAGGAGGAAAGTTGTGGAAGAATCTGGCCCTTGTCAACCTCGTGTCCCGATTATTGAGATGTTTCTAAATTAGACCCCTTAATTCTAGGCTCCTCTACAGTTGAGCACGCTCAGCTGAGGTACCTCTCCTCCTCTAGAACACAGTCATTCTCTGTGGCCACCACATCATGTCCACACTCCTCTAACTGGGTTTTCAAGTTCGTCCTTCCACCTGATATTGTCTTATCTATTTCCCACGCCTGGAACTCATCTCTTACAAGGCCATTCTTTTTCAGTAGTCTCCCTAGCCCCCTAGATTCCTTATTCATTTCTGCCTCATTGCTTTTCCATGTAATTACCTCCACCCCCCTGCACTTCCTATTTCTCTCCTGAGTGTCACCCCCACCAGTCTAAAAATTACTGTTTGTAGTTCCCACCTATGTCTGCATTCTCTGCGGTATTGCTGCTTTGCAGTTCTGCACGTCAGGATGGGGGGAAGTGGGGGAGCGGGGACTTTTGGTTAATCACCACTTCATTGGCACCCCCTAAGCCAAGACTGACAGCAGCTATAGCCTGGAGTCTGAAACTTCCCTTTTGGCCTGTTGAAATTCTTGACGAAATAAGATAAATTTGGGATTAATCATTGAAAAGCAAGTGAGATAAACTCAGGGTTCCAGAGATATTAACTCCTTGGTCTTTGTCCCAGCTTAGGTTATCAAAACCAAGAATTGTCCATTTTTTCACAGCTTATGAGGTTTATCTCTGGCCTGTCATGAGAAGCCGTCAGAAACACAGGATTGGCCTGGGTCTAGTCTGCTCCGCTTTCTCATTCCCACTCTTGAAACAAGTTGAAATTCTCTGTTGTAAACATTTAAGGAGACAGGAAAATCAAGACAAGAGCACTGCGTGCCATGCCTGATATTTTTATCCAGATCTTTAGTCCCATGTTGAAAGATGGAGACTTTTTTCATTTCGAACAAAAAGTGAATTTTAAGTGACTTAGTAGGGAAAGGTGAATGCAAATTAAGAAGTGGGGGTGGTTCGAGAACTTTATATTCTCTCAGGTTAAAGCAAAGGGGATACAGGTTCAACAGGCAGATGGCGGAGGTGAGCCGGATGTGAGGTTCCTTCTGAGAGGACCACCTGAGATGGTTTCCATTTCAACCCCCTTCAGATTCATGCAAGAAACAGCAAAGCAGTCAGAAAGTTCTGCGTACTTGCAGAAAAGCGTTTTTCAACTGAGGGGGATTCTTCATGTCCCTCAGATATAGCACAACCTTCCTAGCAATTAAGATGACAAGCTAATAAACCTCTTCCTAGGCACCCTCAGTCTGGCACTCACTAAAAAGGTTTCTGAAACAACTGGAACAACAGATTGGCTGGAGAAGCCTCAAGAGTGATTTTAGAACCGAAAATTCCAATAAAGAGCATCCAGGATGGAACAAGGAGCTGGCTCAAGAGCAGTTTCTCGGGATGAGATGGTGGCCAGCTGCCCACCTGTAAGCATAGGTGCCCACTGTGTGCTCCCAGTAGCTCCAGCCAGCACGTGTGCATCTTCTTTGGTGCTCATTTGTGGTCAGGGAAGTGAGTTTGGTGCATGCCAGGCCTCTCACACTAGACTCCAGGTCCTCTTCTTAATCCTGTGCTCTGACATAGAATACCTTGAAGCTGTTGCTCTTCCTAGCTGCTGGGAAGTGTTTAGTGTTACCATTTATTATTTCTCCATTGAACAATCTAGTAACTTACTGATCACAGCATTTATTGCTCACTGATTCATTGTGCACTAATTTTTTTTATAAGTAATGGGGAATGCTTTACCCCTACTGTTTCCAAAGGGGAGTGGGGACATCCAGGCCCCTAGAGGAAAAATCTCGAGGGCCCCTCTGGCCATCTTCCACACCCCTTCACTGGATTGTCCCTGATGGAAGCCATTAGCTCTAGGGATATCCGCTCCAATCAGCAACAGCCTGTGCAGCCCAGCAGGGACCCTTTTGTCTGAGTCCCATGGCTCTGAGGTGCACATTTGCTCCACCCTCTGTCCTCACTCCTGGGATTCGACAACTAGTGGCATTGAATCAGGTTGTGTGCTTCCTTAACAGCTCCACACACCCACACAAGGTGAAACGCATCCAGACTGCAGATCTGGGATTCAAACCCACTTCTGCCTAACTCCAGAGCCTGGGGGCTTGCTGGCCTCCCAGTGCTTGATTTCACCCAGGATCATCAGAGGAGGGCCCTTTGAAATGCAGATTCCTGGGCTCCCACAGGGTTTGATTCCCTCCTCTGGAATGGGGTCTGAGAAATTCCAGTTTCCTAGGTGATTCTGCAGACCAGAGATCACATTTTGAGATCAAAGCCCTGACCATTTATTTCTTCTTCCCAACCTACAGAGTTCACTAGTAAATAAGAGTGCTGCCTAATTCTGATGCAAAACATTAGCACTAGCTTAAAGTAAGCATGTTCAAAGTTTTAACTAAAACACTTAAAAGCTTGCGTGTGCGAGAGATTGTTTTGCAGGCATTGTGGGGGTGCATGGGGTGGAGTGCTTCCCAAGGATGACAAGTCTGGGAGATATCAATGATGTGTCATTTGAAGCAATGACAAAGCCATCTCCCTCAGTCAAGAGCCAATCTGGCTGACTTTCCGTCTTGGACCTCTGTGAGACCAGAAGCCACCCAGTGTCCTGAGTGGTTTTTGCAGCTTATTAGTGAGACCGTGTACCCACTTGTAAATATGAACAGAGAGAGAGAGAGAGAGAGAGAGAGAGAAACTGGCCTCAACTCTGAGCAAGGCTATGACATGAAAACACAGTCCCTGGTCTCTTTACAGACACCAAAGAAAAGGTCCAAGAAGGTGTGAAATGCTGAAGACAAATTCAGGGTGTGCCAGAAATACCAGTCCTGTGAACCTGGCTGTGACCCCACATTACAGGCTGGTGGCAGATTCTAAGCCCCTCCCTCCCTGGGTCTTCTCCTTCCTCTACATTCCTTCCTGCAGAGTTAGTGACCTTGGCCAGCAATGGTCACCCCTTGCCCAGGCCTGCTGAGGGCTCTGGGAACACAGAAACTCTCCTTTTTCTGAGCTTTTCATGGAAAGGGGACTTGGGGAAGACTTCTAGAAGGCCTTGGAGCTGTGAACCCCTAGGGTCTTTCCCCTTCTGTTGGGCATAGCAAGGAACAGGTCCTCTCTCAAAACCTGGCCCCCACACATAGCCCCTCCTCCCACATCCCTTTCTAGTTTGGAGGAAAGAAGTCCCTTCCAACCAGTTTCCCAAGCCATTCCTTACTTCTCTCAAATCCTATTTCTTCACAATAGGACCTGGGCCCACTAGAGCAGCCCCAAACTCTCTTTCCAGGTTATAGAGAAAAATAATTGTGCATTATCCCTCTAAGGGTGGAGGGAGAGGTCAGCTTTGACACTGAAACCCTGTAACTGACCATACATGGTCTACAGAGGCAGGGTGCTCCCTCTCCAGCTCTCCACACCCCCAGGAGGCCTCTGAGCCCAGTTCTTCCCAAATCATAATGTGAAGTCTCAGGGGACCAGCAGCCTGCAGGCGCCTCCTCTGGCCAAAAATCTGGGGAAGACACTCCTAGGCAAGGGATTGGCAACCAATCACACCTTCCTAGGACACTGGGCATGAAGTTGAGGGCCACTGGGATAGAAATAGCACAGACATGGAGACGGAGGACTCTTCGCCAATGAGGTACATAGGTGATCCCTCCTCCTACCGCGATTCCCTGAGGGTGCTGTGTCCTCATCGCCTCCTCACAGGATGAAGCTGCAGCACCCGCCATAGTCCTGCAGAAACCTGGACAGAAGGGAGCTAGAGTCTGTGGCACATCCCTTCCTCCCAGATCAGGCCACTCACCTCACAAAGCAGGGAGAGTCTGCTTCATCGTCCCAGTGGCCACCCTGAAAGCATGGTAGCAGGGCCCTCATCATCGGGAGTGCTGCTTCCTGTCACCCACCTGGGGACTGGCTGGTATGGCTTGATGCTAAGCCACTGACCATCCAAGAGGGACTTGTCCACATACAAGGACAGGCCATTTACAAAACCTGCTGTTGTAACATTTACCTGGCAGCTTCCTCCAACCTAAGAGTTTAGGGTGAGAATGGATCGAGTTCCTCCTGGGTTTCAGAGTTCTGCATTTTGGGGAAGGCAGTCAAACACTGGCACAGTAAAGAGGCTCGAATGACATTGTGGCCAAGACACCAAGCACACTAAGCAAATTTGGGGTCACTGAAATTCATAGATTATTCCTCTCGCATAGCTTTAGGTTTTCTTTAACTGATGTTCACTTAAAGTGCAACTTGAGCTCCATTTGTCTCTTTTCCCTTCTACTGAAGATGGGACCCTGGTATGAAATGGGAAAGGATATCCATAGCTCGTGTCCCGCCATTGACTTCAACCTGAGTAAATCGTGTGCTCACAAGGGGAGTGCTCAGGGCGGGCTCTGGAAGGACTGAGCTTGCAGACATACTGCCTCAGTTTGTCTTCCCCAACCCTGAGATGGCAAAAGCCTGCTTTCCAGGTCCAGCCTCCCCCCGTCCCGCCTTCCTGCGTCCCAGCTGCCACCAGCCATGCTGGGACTCTGGGAGCTCCTGTGGAGCCTGGTGCAGTGTGCATTAATGGTGTCAGTGTTGGATTCCTATAGATGGTCACTAGCTAAGCTTTGGTGATGAGAGGTGATGGGGTAACTCAAGGTCACTCAAGAGGAGCCAGAAAGAATATCATCAGTGTTGCAGAAACTGACTTCAATAGCAATTCTCTCTGGGAATTGCCCTGGTTCTCAAGCCTGTGAGAGGATAGAGGCACAGACACCCCAGAGTTGTGGGCCTTGCTGCCTTGGAGCAGGGCTGTGGGCAGAGGGGAGGTGCCCATTGGAGGCTGGTTTGCCAGGTGAGCAATTATACCTTAAAGGGGGTCAGAGGAGTGATCAAGGGAAGCCGCCATTGGAGAATACAAGTTCCCGTGACCCTGGAACCTCTTTCGTTTGACTAATGAGAATCATTTATTTTTCAAATGTGTCAAATGGATCCTCTCAGGAGAAGAGCCTTCTCGACAGTAATGATTCTCAATTTTCTGACAGTGTATTAGCCATTTTCCCCCACTATCAACTATCACAGTTCAAAGCGTTTTCTCTAATCACCGAGTACCAAGGGAAGACAAAGTAGGTTTACTATTCCTTTGGGCGATACATGGTTAAAGTACCACAATTAGAAATGGATACACAATGTAATGGATATTAAAACCATGTGATTAATTTAGTGACAGAATCCCAGTGATTTCTAGAGTGTGTGCTGTTAAATCATCTCAGTAGCTGCTTTTCCCCTGTTTTCTTTCTCTCTCTCTGTCTCTCCCTCCCTCCCTCTCTCCCTCCCTCCCTCTCTTCTCTCTTCTCTCTTCTCTCTTCTCTTCTCTCTTCTCTCCTCTCTCCTCTCTTCTCTCTTCTCTTCTCTTCTCTTCTCTTCTCTTCTCTTCTCTTCTCTTCTCTTCTCTTCTTCTCTCTCTCTCTCTCAAGCCTGGCCTCTGTGCACATGCTTCTGCTGTGAGCCTAGGAGCCTCTGCTCTCTCCCTGGCCTAGTTGCACTGTGAAGGCCCAGAGTTGTAGGGTACATGCTGCGATTGAGTGACATGGATATATGCATTCCTAGCTAAGATCACCTAGTTTAAATCTTACCTCTGTCCCCTAGGAAGACAGCAGACTCCTCTGTGCCTTCATTTCCTCATGTAGAAGCTCCTGATTTGATCGGCTTGTAGTAAGAATTAAAGAAAACAGCACGGCGGTCACCCCTCCTCTGCAGGGTGTGTTCCAAGACCACCTGTGGATGCCTGGAATTGCAGATGGTACTGAACCCTGCTATTTTTTTTTCTACATGTTCATACCTATAATAAAGTTTAATTTTTTAGATTAGGCACAGGGCTGGGAGTATAGTTCAGTGGTCAAGAGGCCCTGGGTTTAATCTCCAGAATCATGAAAAAAAAAATAAATATCAAGATATCATAAATTAGGCACAGTAAGAGATGAACAAGTATACTAACAAAATAGAATAGCTACACTGTACTAAAAGTTAGATGAATATAATCTATTTCTGTCTCTCTCAAAATATTATTGCATTATGCTCACCTTTCTTCATGTGCTGATGGGAGATGGTACAATGTCTGGCGGTTGACATGTAGTAAGATAAATGACACATTGTGGTGTAGCATTGGGCTAGCATGGAAGGGTTGCTTGAACACAGCACTGTGACACTGTGACAAGGGATCTGATAACCAAGCAAACCAGGGGCAGATAGCATATACAGGGTGGACACGCTGGACAGAAGGGTGATTGACGTCTGGGCAGGACAGAGCAGGATGGCGTGCAATTTCATCTTACTAGTCAGAGCAGCATGCAGTTTGAAACTTATGAACTGTTTTCTTCTAGAATTTTCCATTTAATATTTTCAAATGATGATTGAGTGTTGGATAACTGATACTTTGGAAAGTGAAACCTTGGATAAGGAGGGAATACTGCAAATGGAAAGTAGAAAGTCTGGCACATAGTAGGGCTTCAGCAGCATTAGATATTATTGTACTCGTCCTTTGGTGTCCACTGGGGATTGATTCTAGGACCCCTCCTAGATACCTAAATGTTGGGCTCTGTGCAAAAGGAAAATCGCCATATTGGACGCCATGATACTTCTCTTTCCTCCCCCTTCCCATTCCGCGCGCTCTGAGCGAGGCGAGCTACGCGCCTGCGCTGGGGTGCTGCTTTCTCTCTCTCTTCGCATCTTCCCGGTCGGTGATAGATGACGCCACCAACATAATAGTCCCTCATTGGCTGAAATAAGCTAGTCTGCCACTTCACTCTTGGTCCCTTAGCAGCCTGCTCTGGCTATATATACACGGATGTGCGGGAGAAATAAAGTTGGAGAGAAGTTTCAAAGCCCCACCCGCGTGCGACACTGAGTTCTTTTCTCCCCGGCCGGGAAGGAAGGTCCTGCGTTCCCCCCCACCCTTCCCATCCCCGTCCTGACTCGCCCCGGGGAACGGTCCAGGTCTGGTTCCTTCCACCCGCTCCTCGCTCTGGAACGCTGCGGGGAGCGACTCCTTGCCCCTGGTTCCCAGCCCTGTCCTGTCAGCTCCCGGGGAACAGCCCAGGTCCGGGTCGTTCCACCCGCTCCCCACTCCAGAACGCTGTGGGGAGCGACACCTAAACCTACAGATCTAAGTCCCTTATGCAAAATGGTGTAGTATCTGCCCAGGACGCGTTGGCACTCTTCCCTATACTTTAACCGTCTCTAGACGACTTAAAATACCCACTACAACGTAAATGTCAGGTAAGTAGCCATTATATTGTATTTTCTAAGGAAATAATGATAAAGGGGAAAAGTCCACACGTGTTCATGTGCAATTTTTTTCAAGTAATTTCCATCCATGGTTCGTTGAATCCACTGATGTAGAACCCCTGGTACAGAGGGCCCACTGTGTTCTGTTATTTGCCACTTGCTCTGGGGCATGGAGGGACCACAGCAGGTGAGGTGGCCTTTGTGAGCGTTTAATTTAAAAAGTTGCTTGAGGTGGGAGGGAATTGAAATGTACAGAAAACTGAATCCTGGGTTGGTGCCTTTTATCCATATTTGGATATAAGCAGGTGGGAAAGTTTAGAAAATTAAAGCGTAGGAGCATGTGAGAATTTAGAAGATGCCCTTAAGTCTCGAGATATCCTAGAAAGCCCTCAGAGAGGGTCTCTTGGCTATCACAGTCCATAGGGTTCCAGCCCTGAGGGTCCCAGTTACCCCGTTCGTTCTTCAGGGTAATAATTCCCACAGTCCTTGGGGTTCATGAAGCCAGCAAACCTCCCCACTCCAGTGCCTCTGGGACGAGGGTGCCTGTGGGCATCCTGGTAAGGTCCTTTTCTTCTCCACTTTTTTTCCCACAGCTACACAGCCAGCCAGTTAGTGGGCGGTCATTGCTAGAACCGTATCTCCCAGGCGCACTCTGCGTACATTCTAGCATCCCAGTACCCCCTGGCTCTAGGAGCCATTGGCCAGCTACTGCTGGAAGTCTGCATTCTCTTGTGTTTTGTGTTTACTTTAGTGACATTATAACATCAAGAGAGAATTTCAAGGTCTAGGTCAGAATGGTGTAAAGTAGGATAATTTTCTCCTATGGCCCTGTCCTTTACTCAGTAAAAAAAACGACCCCTGCCCTGGATCAAGACGGTAGATTTCTATGCCATCACCCCTGTGTTGTTTTCTACTTTTCTTTGTTTAGTTAGGATACTTAGAAAGCTGGATAATTAGAAAGCTTACCAGAAAACAAAAGCTCTTCTGTAAATCCTGGTGACGCTGTAAGAACAGCCGCAGTCGGGTAAGAGGATCTTCCTCTGCCCAGGGCCAGCATTCATCGGGGTGACTGTCTGGGGCTCCTCTCCCAACCTCGGGAGCCTGGGAAGAGCCCTGGTCCCATCTCCAACACCTCGACTGTCAGTGGATCCCCAGGAAGCTGGCTACTCTGCACTTGGCCTATATCTTGAGTTTCCTCAGTCCTGTAGGAGATGGAGAGGAAACGTGTATTTTCAGTTTGAGGAGCAAAATGCATCTGTGTCAGACCTAAGGCTTAGAATGAGCACACAAGGACTGTTTTCATCGGAGACTAAAAGAGCTGACCCAAGGTCCTAAGCACCCACCTACCCTGGTCCCCAAAGCTGGCCCTCCTTGAGAGGTTCAGGGTCAGCCCTGTGCTGTGTCACCCTTCCAATAGCTCTATGCCTAACTCCAGAGTCACTGCTCTGCACGTGAATGGCCTTGGCTGGAACCCACACATCTTCCAGCAGAAGTGGCGTACTGTATCAGCCCCTGGAAACAGACATGCTGAAGACCACAGCGCCCCTTCCGTGTTCAGCAACCCTGGGAGGCAGCAGCTAGAAAATGTGTTTCTAGTACTCATTCGTTCTGGGCAGAATTTCCTAAACCTAGTCCCTTGTTTGGAATGCTCTGCAGAACACACCAGGGACTGGGCAGGGGGCAGGGGAGCAGGGCACAGTGGGGACAGCCAGGGAGAGTGCTCCAGGATTCCCTCCCATGGTGGTTTGCTCTTTCTTTCTGCTCATGTCACGGGTCGACTTGACAAAAGGCCCCATGGCTTTCAAAAAGAGTTTGAAAGCCACTGGCTGATTTAGAGACTTTATCCACAGGAGTCAAGCTATAATTATATTTACAGGGAAAAAATAAAAACACATTTACCAATCCAGCTAATTAGCCCTTGCATCAAGTGAAAAGAAACCTCAGGAGAATTCCACGGGATTCCGAGTCTTCATAATTATTTTTCCTTCTTTGGATGTACTCAGAGGTCTTTGCATCTGTCACCAAATCCCCCACTCCTGATTCATAATATTGCCTTGCATGCGTGTGAGAAACCCACAGACTCTTTGGCCAGAGCATGGGGAAACATGAAAAACTTTCGCCAGCCCTGGAAAGGGTCAGAATAGCATGCAAGGGGGGCATTCTCCTTTCTGCAAGCCCAACTTGTCAACCAGGGAACAGTGGCCCAGGAGAGGGGTGGGGTAGGGGCAGATCCAATGCAAAGGCAATGGCTTTGGGCCAAAGGGTAAAATGCATGTTGTCAGGAAAATTAGAAAAATATGCCCAAGACAGGTCCCACTTACACACTGAGTTCTTATACGAGCCATTTTATGTTGCTGTTTGCTTTGCTTCAAAAAAAAAAAAAAGTGCCTGCTAGCCTGGGGGCCTCTCAGGCCCTAAAGCATCTACAGGGTGTCCCCCCATCCTACCCCCAGACTCAGGGTCAGAGGCTGATGGGAACTGCAAACTTGGCAGTCAGTGGGGAATGTGCAGGGTAGGGGTGCTGTTTCCCTCTGGTAAAGAACAAGCAGGAACTTTCTCCTATAGGTCTCAGGGCAGACCCTTTAAAACAATTCCAGAAAAAAACCAGGAAAGGATTTTCAGAGGAGTCCCAAGCAAGCCCCATCAGAAAAGCAGGCCTCTTTCTGGATCTTCCACACAGATCACCACAGCTCTGTGTTCGCCTGGGCCTGCCTCTGGCTTTTTTGCTGATGGAAAAGAAGGCTGGAGCTGGCAGCCACCATGCTTGTGTTCCATGCTCATGAATGATTCACACCCTTCGGAGTCGGTGTCCTTAGCTCTGAAATGGGAATATCAAAACCACAAGGCTTTGGAGGAACAATAGAAGACAGGACAGTTGCATTCATCAGGTTTTCGTTGGTGTGACAAAACACCTGACAGAAATCAACTTTAAAGGAGGAAAGGTTGATTTTGACTCATGGTTTCAGCCCGTGGTGGGCTGGCTTCATGGTTTCTGGGCAGAGCATCATCTGGAAAGGTGTGGTGGAGCAAAGCTGCTCACCCTATGAGGTCGGGAAGCAGAGAGAGAGAAGGGAGGTTTCAGGGATAAGATGTACCCTTCCAGGGCACAGCCCCACAACCCAGTTCCTCCAACTGCCATTGACAGCCCATTAAAGCATCAATGCGTTCTGAGTCCTCACGAGCAGATCACTTCCCAAAGCCCCACCACTGCATTGAGCTGCTCTGGGGACCAAGCTGTCAACATGTGAGTCGGGGGACATTGCAGGTCCAGAATCACAACGGTCTTTTCCAACTGACTGGCTGAGACCTTGGCACACAGCAACCCCTCGCCAAAGCATGAGCCAAGTTAGACATCCGCTGGGAAGAAGCCCTCCAAGGGAGTGTGGTGAGAGTACTCCTTAGCTGGGCCAGTTGCTCGCTGTGTACTGTCTCCAACCTTCGCTCCCTTTCACAGAGTCAATAGGATGGTGATTTCATCCAGGAGGCAGCAGTGACGAATGAAAGCAATATGCAAATAAGCGCTCAGTCCACAGCGGTTCTCCCAAGGCGTTCCGCAAGGAGAACTGGGCTGTGTTCTTCTCTCCAGCCTCTTCAGGGTGTGCTCACCTGGACTGGCCCAGTGCTCAGCAGATGGGCAGGGAGATTGGGACTGAGATGCGTGGCTGCCAAGTGCACAAGGGGCAGTCCTGACAGCCCCTAACGAGAAACCCGGACTCAGACTGCAGTCAAGCCATTGGCCAGACACATTCCTGCTCTCATCTTCATGGAAAGGTGCTAATCTTCCGGCTGGGTCTGAGAAGAGAGCTCCGTTCTGAACCTCCGCTAATAGGGGGAGAGGGGACCATGACCTTTTTTTTTTTTTGTCATGTTATTTTGGTTTTTTAAATACATATTTTTTAAATTAAGAGTTGAGTTGTTTTACAATCATAAATGTGGATAAAGAAACAATATGCTATGCATTTGATCGTAAACCATAGTCACCCCCACATCGCCCACACCCCAGTCTCTTGATTCTTCTATATTAGGCCATGGACTTTTTGTGGTGGAGACCTGGGCTTTCCTGGCTACTCAGCTTAGCCTCTTGACTATAGCATGTCCGCTACATACTTCTTCACAGAACTGTTGAGATCAAAGAGACCTCAGAGGACATTCAACTAGACCCCATCACTTTGTAAGAAAAAAGGAACTTGAACCTGAGGCAGGTGAACAACTTGGTCAAGATCTCTCCTTGGGATGGGACTCCACGTCTCCTTGCTGATTATCTTTGTTTCTTAGCTCATTCTCTCTGGTTCTCCCATTTTACTGTAAGTAGGGACAGTGGCTACTGCTGACCTTGCAGGGTCTTTTGCCCATACCGTTTTGCACTGAAGGCTGAATACCCCTTCTCTGAAATGTTCAGGACGAGAAGTGTTTCAGATTTGGATATTTTAGATTCTGGAGCATTTGTGTATTTATGAGACATCCGGAGGATGGGACTCAAATCTGAACATGAAGCTTCTTCATGTTTCATCTATACCTTATACACGCAGGCTGCAGATGATTTTATACAGGATTTTTAGAGCACCTCATTTTGATGCAACCTGTCCCAAGGGCTCAGGTGTGGAATTTTCCACTTGTAACACCATGTCAGTGCTCAAAAGGTTTCCAATTGTGAAGAATTTAGGATTTGGGGTTTGGGGATCAGGATATGCACCTGTAGTTTGAATCTGCTATTTCCGTTCCTGAGGGCGGTGGTTGCAACTTGGATTTGCCCAGCTCTTTCAGGTTCCAGCCAGCTCATTCCTAGAACTTTCCTTTTTGCATTAGATGCAGCGAGGTCAGCTGGGACTTAGCACCCCACACCTTTTCCTTGGTTGGGCTCTTCCTGCGGAGGGAGTCAAGTTAGGCTTCTGCTGGAGATCTGCTTCTGTGTTTCCAGAAGATTCCTTTCAGGTGTCCACTCCTGAGTTCGTACTTGTCCCTTGTCTTATGGAAGAATCGCTTGGATTTGCTCTGACCTCATGCAGATTCTAGATGTGGAACACTGTGGAGTTTGTTTTGGAAACTCAATTTTTAAAGGTTTTTATTACCAGTGAGAATGCTGTTTTGTGAGAATTTTCAACTAAAAACAAACAAAAAAGACTGCTTCATGAGATGTCTGCGTCGCACACTTCATCATAACTGGGTTTGCCTATTTTGTAAGAAGCCTTCTTCCTGCTGTCTTGGAGAGCCTCCTGCGCTCAGCCCGGCCTGCTAAAGAAACACATGGACACAGCAGCGTGTGTCTGAGGCCAGTCCGGGCAGTGCCAGGGAGATGTGAATGTCCAATTGCATTGGGAGTGAGATTTGTTAATGAAAATAAATCCAGAAAGTTTTGCTTTCTGAAGCAAACAGTGAGGGTGAACAGCTGGCATGGCTGAGAAGGGGAGCTTGCCAGGAGATTCCTGGGGAAAGCTGCTGCGTTCTTTCCTCGGAGGCAAACTGCAGGAAGGCTCTGGGCTCACTTCTAGCCCTGCCGGCCCTAGGGGAGCCTCCCAGGTGATCCCCTCTGGCTTGCCACCATGACACCTGTGAGGGTTTCCATTAAGGTTTTGCTTCATCCCACCCCTCACCTCTTCTGTAACATGTTCAAGATGGGGAGCATATTCATTGTGTCCCTAGTATTTGGTTTGGAAGTTTGCTTTAAGAGACCTGCTCTTGGGGCTAGAGTGGTGGCTCAGCAGTTACAGCACTTGCCTGGCATGCATGTGTACACGGGTTCAAATCCCAGCATCACGTACACAACAAAGTGTTGGAGCAACAAAAGCCACATGAAAAACTAAATAAAGTTGATATTCTTTCTCTCTCTCTCTCTCTCTCTCTCTCTTTCTCTCTCTCTCTCTCATTGTCCCTCTCTTTAAAAGAGAGAGAGAGTCCTGATCTCCTGGGCTGCCGTGTTCTTGAAACTGTTTTGAGGGAAAGTCCACAATGCCAGACGAGCCTGTCCCTCTGCACCCTGTGGCTCTGAGTGGATGGGGAGCCCTTGGAAAGAGCAAGGATGAGACCCAAGGTTCTGGGCCTTTCTTTGCCAGCCCAGAATGTGACCTGGGCAAGCCCATTCTGTCCTTTCCACTCTGGGGAATTTGAGTGATTCTCTGTTCCCTTCCAAAGATAACATTCTAGAACTCTGGAGTTTTGCCAATTTGTTGCCAGTATCACTGAGAAAGAAAGGAGAGCCACGCCTGTTGAGCTACAGTAGGAATGCGGCAGAGGGGACCTCTTAAGACCCAGGCAAAATGGTCACCTTAGGTACATGGGTCTCCTAGGCACCACAGCATAGGTGCAAGAAGGGGATTGCTTAACCTGGTGGCTTTCTGGAAGGATCTGGCTGGCTGAACAGGCCTTAGCGGGAGGGTCAAAGTGTCAGCCACACTCCCTGGAAGACCTCAAAAGACACCTTAAATAAAGTTCAGTTGGCTTGTTTAATCCGGTTCAGCAAAATGTGTACAGATGGTAAACTCACAGAAATGGAACCAGGAGCCTGTGAGAATTTTTAGCCCTCCCCCACACCCTACCACTACCAAAAAGAAAAATAAGTCATCTATCGATACATGAAAAAGGATTTATTTCAGTCTCCGTGGTTTGGAAGTTAAAGCTTCCTCTGTAATGGATAGGCTGCCACCTTGTGGCCAGGAACAGGAATGTGGGAAAGTGCAGGAAACCCCAGAGAGAAAAATGCCTCTGGGTTCAACCAGTTCCTCTCCTATGGTGCAGGCTGCAAGCTGGGAGCTGGGCTGTGCAGCCAAGACTCTAATCACGTTAGGAAGGGTAGAGCTTTGCTCTGTGGACCTGATTAACAGATGCGCTTAGCACCTATCACTACCCCCACAGTGATGCCAGTAGCCCTGAAAGGTGGGCGTTAGTACTGTCACCATTTTACAGATGAGGAAACTGAGGCTGAGAGATGAAGTTATTTTATTAAAGCAAAGAGCGAGGATTGGAAAGCTGTCTTGGTTGGCTTGACCACCTGGCTGTGTGGAGGATGCTGGGACTTGAGATCAGAGCCTGGCTGATGACCGTGAGGAAGGTCTTTCCCTCCAGCTACCAGTGTAGGATAAGCTGCTTCCCTTCTGCTGAAGAGAGAAGAAGGCTGTGATCCCAGGAGCAGGCTCCACGGGCCAGGCAGCTGTTTTTCCTTGCCCACATTGCTGGGAAGGGCAGTGTAACCCCTTCACTGAAGGAGCCACTCAGGCAGGTTATTTCCCTGTTTGCCTTGGTTTCCCCAACATTCATATGGGGATCATCACTTTTGTGCTATATCATGGAATTTATCAACTTAGCATCTAGCATTGTCAGAGGGTAACATGGGAGAATCAAAGTAAGAAAAGACACGGAGGAATGATGAAAAGGCTGGGGTTTCCCATGTGTTCTGACGCCCTCAGCTGGGTGCATGCACCTTTTAAGAAGACTCCGTGTCCACCTCTCATATAAAAATTCTGAAAGTAACATTTTCTTTGTGGGGTTCCACGTTTTTTTCTAAAATGCCTTAGTGCAGTGATCCTCCCTCCTTACTGCAATGATCCTCCCTCCTCGTCATAGTGGTTCTCCCTCCTTGCTATTGTGGTCCTTCCTCTTCACCATAGTGGTCCTCCCTCCTCGCCTCAGGGGTCCTCCCTCCTCGCCTCAGGGGTCCTCCCTCCTTGACCCCGTCAGTCCTCCTTTATCATGGTTTTGCTCTCCAGGGCTTCAATTATCCACTGTCAACAGGGAGAAAAAGGTGGACACGTACAATAAGACATCCTGAGAGAGAACCAGCACATTTACACATTTACATGACTTTCATCACAATATATTATTAAAAATCTTCTTATTGTTTATCTATTACTGTCCTAACTTATAAATTAAACTATCAAAGTATGTATGCATAGGGGAAAACCAGTCTCTAGAGGGCTCAGTACTATCTGTGGTTTCATTTGTCCGCTGGGGGTCTTGGAATATGTCCCCCATGGATGAGGGGGGACTGCTGTGTATGCTTAGGTGTCTTTCAGTTGCACAAACTTAGGAAAGAACAAACCCAAGTTGACTTCAGAAAGATGTTTGGCTTCCGGGTCTGAGGAGCCCAGGAATGAGGCATACCTCAGGCAAGGTTCATAAAAGGGGCAAATACCACGACCGCACCCCACTTTCTCTCACCCCCACCCTCTATCTTTCTCTGCATTGGCTCCACTTGTACACTGCTCCCCCCATCACTGGTAAGATGCCACCACAGCCCCAAACCTCACCTCCTCCGAGGTCCAGTTGAGTGGCTTTGATCCAGCATTGTGCAAAGAGCCCCTCCCACTGGCTCCTGCAGGGTCATGGGTCAGAGAGCAAGAGCTCTAATTGGCTCAGCCCAAGACCATATGCTGTGCCCACCCGTGCACAGGAGCCAAAAGTGAGGAGGAGTGACTAAGAATGGGCAGAGAGGGTTCTTTGCAATAAAAACCAGGAGGAGAAACCCTGGAGAGACCAAGAATCCACCAATAGCTGATCGTGCTCACCGTAAGCGCCCTTCGCTTCTTTGTGATCAGACAAAACCCCCGCCTCTGGATTGTTGGTCCGAGAACCAGCTGATGGTAGCAGTGAACTCAGAGAAGGCCAGAGGCCAATCTTTGTCTACTACCGAAAGCCTGGCAAATTCTAGAGAAGTGGGTAGAGTAGGCTTGGCAGCCGGGGGGCTGAAGAGGAGTTAAGCCCCATGCAGTGGCACCTGGGTGTCCCTCTGGGCTGGGGAAGCACTCCTCTGATGTTGGCTCTGTACAGCCACCTTGGTCACCCCCAACTCCCGGATGGCTGAGCGTGGTTGAAAGACAGAGCCAGGATGAGCACTGAATCAAATCCCAATCCGGGCAATTCAGGGGGGTCACTGGTTCGCATTTAGGAAATGCAGATTGAATAATGGGTTCTCTTGCTGAGGAGAAGGGTGTGATTCGAGCAGCTGGGCACCAGGCGTCCCCGCCACCAGCCCCAGCTCTGCCTTCCTCCCCTTATTCCCCTTCCCCCTTGGGACTTTTGTGAAGTTCTGTTATTATCGTTTATTTTATGATACTCAGCTTCAAAGCCATGTGATATTCTGGTTTGTTACACGTACATTTTAAAATGCTTGTCCTCGGGCTGGAGCAGTGGCTCGGTTGTTACAGCATTTGCCCAGCATGCGCGAGTACATGAGTTCAAACCCCAGCACCATGTACACAACGAGATCTCCGAACAACGAATGCCAAATGAAAATCTAAATAAAAATTGTTTCTCTCTTTCATCTCACTGTCCCTCTTTCTTTAAAAAAAATAAAAATAAAAAATTAAAATGCTTGTTCTTCTCCTAGCTGCTATTTTTCCTATCAGATTATCCAATTCACATCCTTGGTTTTCTTTTTTCTTTCTTTCTTGGCCTCCTTTTAATATAGTAATGATGTCATAATGTCGTTTTAACCCAAGACTCAAATTTGGGATGTTGGTTCTTTTGAGAAAGGAAAAATTTGCTATGGTACATGCCACATCATATACATCAAAAAACCTTTTATAAATAGCTTATATCCCTTTAAATAAGTAAATAATTATAGCAACTGATATTTATTAGGTGTCTAGCATATAAACACTTCATGTTTTTATTTTTACCATTATCCGAGGAGTTAGGTTCCCCCAGTTTGCAGGAGGGGAAATGAAGGCACCAGGGAGATAAATGAGTTCACTCAGGACCCACAGACTAAAGGTCATGGGGCACGGAATGGGCCACAGGCCTTTGCGCTTCTCGACACTGTGCCCCCTCCCATAAAGGATCTTAGCTGCAGTGAGAAAAGGTGGCATCTAAGTCTCATTTAGGATTTGCCATATTTCTGTCGAAGAAGATCTTTTCTCCCATCCTCAGGGAAGGGATTGCAGAGCTTAAGTGAAGAAAACTGTGGAGCTAACCTCCTATTGATTTATAGGAAAAGATAAATTGGCACCAGACGGGGAAATCCCTGGCTTTGGGTAATTGCGGAGAGTTTACCGGAGGATAAGGCTGCACTGTCTGTACAAAGCAAGGGGCATTTTATTGGACAGAGAGTGATGTTCTGATCACTCAGTTCTCTGAAGCCAGTAGCCATCAGGAGGGAGGGCTGACGTGGCCTTCTGACGTTCAAATCCATCTCGAATGCAAATGACACGGTGGCCTGAGACAGGAGCCTTCATTTCCCAGGGCTCCAGCAGCTAGTTCTTGCCTTTCATTTCTTTTTATTCTGTGACTTAGCCTGGCTTGAAATGCATGATGATCTTTTCTCAAAAGAAACTAAACCCAAGGACAGCAAAATCTTACTCCTTGCCCTTCCCCCATTTTTATAGAAGATGAGGTTGTTTGAAATAAAATCCTATTGTTACTGGGCACAGTTATGCAGACCAAAACATTTGTGTGGCATTACTGGGGGTTAATAATGTGTTTGAAATGAGGATATTAAAGCCCGGGGAATAACCAGGAGTCCCTTGGCTCAAAATAATAAAATTTTGCCTCCGAACTCTTAGTCCATTGACCTTCCATCAGCAGAGTCCAGAGACTTTCTTAGAAGGCCCTGATGATCCTTCGAAGAACCACTCAGCTGGAGTTTTAGCTCAAGGACAGAACTGTACCCAGGGCCAGCTCCATTCAACTCTTAATTATCTTCAGTAATAAAAAAAAAAAGAGAAGCCCATGAGTCAGAGGCCCAAGCCTTCCTAGTGCTTCACAAATCATCTGTGTTGGAAGAATTTTATCTTTTTGTCTTTATTTTTTAACAGATGCATAAAAACATAAAAATTATACCTATTTATGGATATTGTGATATTTCAATACATATGTACATGTGTGAATTAAAAATCAAGCTAAATATATATTTATCTCCTCAAATATCATTTGAGCTTTATTGAAATATACAGTATATTCCTATCATCTACAGTTACCTTAAAATCTCCAACATTTAGACTAATATATGTGTAAAATATAATAAAAATGACTTCCTAAAAATTTAAATAAAGACATACACAATAAAAGGTAAACATTTAATTATATTAAACTAGCATAAAATTGTATTTCATAAAATATAATCAAAATGTACATCATGAGAAAAAAGGAAGAGTTATGAAACTGTGCATGTGGGTCTTAGAAAGATGTATCTGGGCGATTAATACAGGAAGGTGACAATGTCAAATTGCAAAGGAAGTTTCTAGACCACTTCCTCTCAACTTCTGTATTTGTCTTCAGGGGCCAGTAACCAGTAGTTGATGGACTGGTCATGACCACCTAGGAGTTAATAGGACTGTCTTAACTCCAGCCTTCAGAGACCTTAAATAGCCAGTTTTCTAGAAACTTCTTGGAAAACCAGATGTCTTTGATACAACAAGCCAGAGCTGTAAGAATAATGTGCCTGACATTGATTCAAGCCATTTATCAAAGGAGTTTGAGAGCAGATGATGTATTTTAGAATTCAGGCTTGGAGCTATTGATCGAAGGAGAAATTAAGACTTACTGTTATTATAGGGAAGAGCGGGGGGGGGGGCTGCAGTGCCTGGGGTCCTGGGTGACCTGTTCAACTCCATCTACAATAATTAAAGTCGGGGTTGCTGGAGAGAGCAGCACCGGCTGCTCAGGTCTGCTCTCAGCTCCTCTGGCTGAGGAGTTATTGGTTTTATTTTACATTGATGGGTTTAAGGGAGGATCTATGTGTGGGACACAGCCATATGCATTGGCACTACTGCTTACGAGGAGGGAAAGATACTTTTCCTGAGTCCTGCAAACCTCAGCACAGTCCTGGAAATCTGTTTCCTTCTCCACCTGTCTCTCTTTAGATCTTACCCTTGGCTTCCTTGAATCTCCCTGGTTACCAAAATCTACTTGTTGCCTAGTCAGATCCCTGCTGGCATGGCAAGAGTACATTAAGAAATAAACCAGCGTGGTTCAGATTGCAGGTGTATTGATAAGATTCAACAACATCACTGTCAGCGTCCCACATCAACAAGATCATATGCTGAGACGGTTTCTAAACAGTCAGTGAAAACATTCTTTAAATCTTTTTGTTATTTTTTTAAAAATCGATCTGTTTAGGGGAAAAAAGCAAATTGTCAAAATAAAGTCCTTCTTAGCAGGTACTCATATGGAACTAGATCATTAGAGCCTTGTTTTCCATACCTCTGTCATATTCCAGTGAACAGATATCCCCAAACCAAGGTACCCTTTACTTTTGGCGGATATTTGGTTACATATTCATTTTTTCATTAATATAACATTGCAAGATATTTTATGTCTTTAAATATCCTCCTGCTGTAGTGTTTCCAATGACTGCATAGTCTATTGTACGGACATGATATTCCATTTTATCAGTATCATACAATGAATTTTTTTCTCTAAAATTTCTGCCATGATTAATAGTGTTTCTATACATCTTTGCAAACATCTCTCATTCCTCCTTTGGGATAATTTCCTTAGTTTAAGTCCATAATTGTATCATTGGATCAAAGGAATATTCTGGAGTCTTCCTGTAACCTTGCCCCATTGCCAAAGTCAAAAAGTAGTATGAGAGATGGGTGGAGCTCGGGCTGTGGAGGGAGACAGATTTGCCCAAGACTGCCATTCTCTGAGCCTCGGTTTCCTTAATATCACATACGGATTCACTTTGCAGGACTTTTCCGGGGACAAATAAAGTTGGGCACTTTAAGCCCTCATCACCATACATGATTGGGGGAGCGGCCTTCCCCTCGGTTATTTGGGGATATGTGTGAGCATTTAATTCATTTCACTGTGTGCCATTGCCATCATCTCTCAAGTCTCAGAGTGGAAACAGCTCGGTAGCACATTTCAGGCAGGGCTGGGGGCTGGAATTTCCAAGGCATGCAGAACTGGCTTAGCTCTTCTGTGCAGGACCTAGGAATGAAACCTTCATGAACAAATGTCTCCTAGATGAATATCACTTGGGGTTTGAATCTTCTGAGGGTCGTGCCTGATTTTCTAGGCCTCAGAGTTGTGTTTTCACTTTTCATGATGAGGTCCAGTTTGGAAATCCCAGGAGTGAGGGAAGCCCCTTTGCACCCTCCACCCTCTCTCCCCGGGCTGTTTGCAAAGCAATTGGAGAACTAAGGAGAGAAATGAAGCCTGCCCATCCCTGGCAAAACCACACACACCCCTCCCTTTGATCAGTTTGCTTGAAACCTACTAAGGTTAAAACTGAGACAACCTCCAGAGGAGGTGGAGGGCATGCAGTGAGCTGTGCGTGGGAGCTGAGTGCCCAAGTCCGCCCTTGATTTTGCAGCAGGCCCATTTGTATGTTTGGATTTTCCAGAAGGGTAAATCACACAAACAAAGCACCTCAGGAATCCTTCAGGGAGCTGGGCTATGCCCCCGGGCCCCTCTGCAGGCCTCGTAGAGCGCAGCTCCTACTCCCTTCAACTGAAAAGCGTTCTCTGGAAAAGTCATTCTTGTAGAGAAGTTTCTTTGTGCAACAGTTCAGCTTTTAGACTGCAACAGTTCAGCTTTTAGACTAAACAGACGAAGAGAAAACAGAGGAGGAGGAAATAGAGTTCTTTCTGCTTGGTGGAGAAGCAAGGAGTCGCCCATGTGGGTCTGGTACCCTCTGTGACTCTGGTTCTTGTGATACACTGATAGCCCTGTCCCAGCCAAGGAAGACCCCGGGAAACCCTGCTCTTCTTCACCGTGCCCTATTCCTTTTCCAGTGCCCATGGCTTGGACGGTGCTGGGAGCCTGCCCAGCCTCCAAGCACACATCTTGTCTTCTTGAGGCCCCAAGTGCAGGCCTGTGGTGTAGGGGCTGCAAAACAGCCTTCATTTACAATCGAAGCTTTGAAGGTTGGTCTGGTCTGAGAACAAAGCCAGAACATGGGATTCTTCGGCAAATGAGCCCCTCAGGGCCAAGCAGAAGGAGGAGAGTTCAGTTTCCCCAAGATGAGCCCAAAGTGATGTGGAAGAGCTGCTTCCTCGTTGACGGCCTGACTCTGAAACCAAAGCCAGGACAGCTTCCCCCGTCCCCCAGTTGCATTGGTCCACGGTGCACACATCCTGTTTTCATTACGAGGTACGTTTCGCTTGCAGACCCCATCACTCCAGCCACCCTCGGCCCCCACCCCCATGAGATGGATGAGCCCCAGTTCCATTAACAGGCTGATGGAGCTCAGGGCCCATGACAGCACCCCCAGCCCCGAGGTTAAGCTTCCAACTAAGGGAGGGAATCTTGGACTGGCAGTTTCAGGAGACAGTTAAAAGATTAGATAGTAAATTTACTTAACAGAGACTAATCGCCTGGGACTGGGTTTCATATCCTGTTTTGAAATAATGTATTTTCTTTTGTGCTCTGGTCTGAATCTGTCATCCCTCTTCTAATAATGAGCGGCAGAGGATTTTTAATCTTTGACCCTCTTCCATATAATCTAATCACAGTGGCTTTCTGGTCCTCCTCTCCTTATTTGGTGAAGTTCGAGAAACAAAGAGAATCCTTTTCTCCACCATTGCTGGGACCATTCTGCACTTCTTGTACGGGGTGGGGTTGACAGGTAGAATCAGAATCTACCTGTTAGAAGTTCAGCCCTAGGCCTGAAAATCAGGCGGGTAGCAGGTGAAGCAGAAGAAATGAGAGGGTGGCCTCAGGCTTTTTTTGTCTCAGTCAGATGAATGAAGGGTGGCCTTAGGGACTAGGAACTACAATAAGCCACCGATGATGTCCTTCATACTAAGGCAAGGGGGGGGGGTTGGAGGGCGGGGCGAGCTGAGTCACCACACGGGAGTAGTCTTAGGAGAGGTCACCTCTGAGTGTGGGAGAGCTAGGGAGGAGACCCGAGTGTTCCTCTGAGTGCCCATACATGGAAACTTTTACACTTTTTTTTTACACTCTTCCTACTCTTTGCTGTCAAGCTGGGAGGTCTTCAGGTGTTTCTCCTCTCTCTTAGGTTTTGGCTCACAGGTACCCAACCGGCTCTGAGGTCTTCCCTTTGTGTAGGGTTCTCTTCATGCCCTCTGACTTTGGGGATCACCCCAACAAGAATCCTGGCAGCTGGGGGTGGTGGGTTCAGCCCTAACTAAAATGGGAGCAAGTGAATGTGGGATTGCTTCCAACCTCTGACCATCTCTCTATTTAGGTTCCTGTTGCTTGATGCAAGAGGTATAGACAATTTCTATAGCATCTCCCTCTCCCTTTCTCCATCTCCCAGCACTCAGTGACCCTTAGGTTCAAGCCACGTGCTTTGACTGCTTGGCCAGAGTGATGAAGTTAAAAGCAACAAAATGCGCCCAAATCTGGTTAACTAAATAAAAGATCATGGGAAGGACATCTAGAGTCAAAGGGAAGGTCAAAAGCAAACTCGCAAAGGCAGACATCAGTCATCTTCAGAGGGTACTGAGAGAGCAGCGATCGCTCAACAGTCCTGCTCAGGATCCCATGAGAAAAAATGCATGCCAGCTACACCCAGTCTTTTCTGCCCTTTGCTTTAATCCAGATGCCACTGCAGCAGAGTCACATTGGCCAGTGTGGGTCGCAAGTTCGGCCAGGAAACGCAGGGCATCTTGATGAATGGTCCTGCCAGACTGTATCCGGGGATGGCAGTTCCTTGAGACAGGATAGAAGACCGTTGCCCAAAGAAGCAGATCGGGGTTGGGGATTTAGCTCAGTGGCAGAGTGCTTGCCTACCACGCGCAAGACCCCAAGTTTGAGCCTCAGCCCTGAAAAAAAAAAAAAAAGAAGAAGGTCATCATGGGCAGCCAGCCTAAAGCCAGCATGTTCGCCAGACAGTCACAAATCCTAGCCTCACTAGAATCTGACCTTGCTGTAGCTCTTTCTGTGAGCAGAAGCGTCCAAAAGAGATTGCAGGAGAAGCTGATGATGTTCTCCTGCCTCCTTCCCATCACACTGTGCCAGGCTCCTTTCCCTGTCATTATCAGAATGGGCAGATGGACACACTGACTGACTAAAGTTGAATTTTGTGATTGAAGTGATTTCATTTCTGTAGAATCTCCCAAATTCAATGCTTACCTTCATTATATTCCTTCCTCAATCCCTTTGTTAGATCCTTGTATCAACCCCCACCCCAAATCTACAGCTATGATGAAGAATTCACAGGTAAAATAAATATCCAGCCCTCCACCCCAGCTCTGTGTAATTACCTCCCCAGTGGGTGTTGACTTCACCCTTCTGGGAAATGTGAGGAGGGAACTGGTCCTTTTAGCCCATGAATGGTGCTTTATTATTTTGATGCATGAATGCGGAAGGAATAAGAGACAAAATAAAGTTAATAATACATTGCAGTGTAGATAATTCATCACTTAAATCAATAGGAACTGCAGGTCACTGAACTGGAACTGGTGTTACTGTGATCCAAACATGGAATTAATAATTGAAATTACACTGATCTGTCTTCCTGGAATGGGAAGACAGACAACCCCAGGGATAGATACATTCAGCACAGGAGGAACAAGGCGATAGAGATAGACAGATGATTCATTTAATTCCTACAGCTGTCACATACGGTAAATATGAAAATCTGCTTTCTATCTGGAATCGGCCTCATTTGGGAGCAAGGGTAGCTGAATTATATCCTTGGTTTTCTGTTTATTTTTCATTTATTGCAGGAATTTCAGATGATTGGTTAGCATGGAATGCCACAGTTTCCGAGGTTGGAGCAGCTCTCTAGGAGGGACCAGGCAGTGGCATGCACAACATATGTGCCCCGTTACCTCCTCTGCCCCCGCCTGCAAATTGAGGGTACTCAATTTCCAAGAACGGTTGTGCAGCCACATTGAGGATAAAAAATCAGTGACCTGGCGCTCACAACAGCTCAACAGCAGAGGCCAGAGGCAAACTCTGAGGGGCAGCCAGTGCTGCACAACCTAGGCTGAGTTGCCTGGTCTCTGAGCCTCAGTTTACCTCCTGCTGAGGAGCCCATCACAGCCCCTGACTTGTACAGGCACTCGATGACTGAATGCAGTGACAAGTGGGAGCACGTAGCGTCATGCCAGCACCATCTGACCTTGTTCTCCCAGGTGTCCTGGAGAGGCCAGGCCAGGCCAGGCGAAGGCTGAAGGTGGTGGATATTGAGAATTAAAATCCACCCTTCGGCTCATAAAGGGATAGATTCAGTTGTAGAAGTTGATCTCTATACTGCTCCCTGCTTTCAGAGGACAAGGTGGGAGTCAGTGAATGAGGCCCTGAACAGGTGCCCATCCAAGATCTGGACACACCACAAAAGCAGGAAGTGTGGGGGTGGCAAACCGCAGAGTTAAATTGTTCCGCCTAATAAAAATGGGAGACCGTGGGCGAGGAAGATATTTCTAGAGGACTTCTGGGGAGCAAAGGAGAAATCCAGGAAAGAATGCTGCAGGTGGAGCCTTGCTGAGCGTCAGCCCAATTTTCTTCCTTCCTTTGGAAGTGGGGATTGAACTCAAGGCCCCCACATGCTACTCAAGCAGTCTTCCACTGAGCTACAATGGAGCAGCCCCTTTTAAAACAACTAATTTTGAGACAGGCTCTCGCTAAGTTGCCCAGGCTGGTCTTGAACTCGCCATCCTCCTGCCTTACTCTCTGGAGAGTCTGGGATCACAGGTGTGTGCCACCACACCTAGGATGGCTGAATTTTTCAGAAGAGATGCTCCGACTTCATTCTTAAACTCCTCCTTTATCATAACCTTCGCACTGGTCTGCATCCTGCGCAAATGCTACCTGTCCGTGAGGAGTCTGTATGTGCCTGTCTGTGTGTCTCTATATATGGGAGCATGTCTGAATGTGTGGGTGTATGTCTATGTGTGTCACCTTGTGTGTGTGCCTGCATGTCTCCCCTGGGGCTTTCTGAGCCCACTCAGAGCAGCTGGGAGCAGAGAATGGTGTCAAGGGTATTAGAGGAGAAGAGGTGGCTGTCTCAGCCTTAGCCTGTGGGCAAGGACCCAGGGCAGGGAGGAGGTGTGTGGCAGTCCCTCCCTAAGGATCCAGGTGACACTACCCTCTTCTCTCAAGACGACTCCAGAGCCCAAAGGCTCTCCTCAGTGCAAGTATTTTTGGAGAGAAATACAATGTCTTTATTTAATGCCAGCCTTTGGCTCCACAGTCAACAGTGAGGTAGAAATCTGTAGGATCAAATAAACCCGTAAAAATCTCTCAAATAGGGGCTGGAGTGGTGGGTCGACAGTTAAGGCACTTGTCTGGCATGTGTGAGGATGAGGGCTTGAACCCCACCACCACGTACACAACAAAGTATTGGAGCAACGACAGACACGTAAGAAACTAAATAAAATTGACTATCTCTCTCTCTCTCTCTCTTTCTCTCTCTCTCTCTCCCATTTAAAAAAAAATCTCTTAGATCTCTAGAACCAGGTGACTTTGAAACTAGGAAACCAAACAGGAAGGGTCTGGTGCTCCCTGGAGTGATGGAGGCTGAGATGCGTTTGAACTGGAAACATAGGGGGTCAACACGATGCCCCAGGGAAAGGACCTCAGTGAGCAGTGTGAAGAGTGGACAGGGCGGTGAACCAAGAGGCAAGGGACAGCGGCTGGCACTCTGGCTCACTGCGAAGCCATGTGTGACCTCCAACAAGATTCCTCCCTCTCTGGATACCGCTTCTCCAAGCATTATGGCAAACTCCGATGATAAATTATGATGTTGAAGAAGAAGATGCTATAGATTGATGATAGATAGATAAAATAGACACACAGGCAGACAGGCAGGCAGACGTAGAGAGGGAAAAAGAGAGAAGCCAGCTTTTTCTTTTTGAAAAGTTATGTTTATTTTTGGTGCCGGGGATGGAACCCAGGGTCTTACACATGCTAAGAACACGCTCTACCACTGAGCTACAACCTCGGACAAAAAAAAGGCTTAGAATTTCAATTATCCGAAACAAAGGGAGAGTGGGATGCTTTTGTAACATGACTTTATAGTTACCTAATTTTTATGAGGGTTCTATGAGCTAGATATGCAACTTTCCCCTCTGGATACTGTGGAACTGGATTACGAATGGCCAGAATTTCCATACAGAGTAAAGCACGGAGGCCATTTTAGGATTGAAATCAGCAAATATGCGTGATGCTGCCCTGTTACTAAGAAGGATCCTTTCTTTCTGCATTTGAGGTGCTGTGTGTTGGGAATTAAGAAGATAGATTGGAGGCAAGCTATGGTTGGTCATTGAGTAAGCAGGTAGGCAATTTTGGGGGGACCAGTCATCTCCCAGAACTTGGAGACTTCTCTATTAAAGACTTTGTTAATCTCACTCTAAGGGAATTTACCTTCCAGTCTGCAACTACACAGACCACGAGGATGTTGGGCTACATCAGGGGTCTTTAGATTCTTTTCAAGTTCTTTCAAATGCTCCAGGGGTGCTTTTAGGTGGGGGTGGAAAGAACTAAGGAAAATCCCAGCTGTCAGGACTCCAGGGTTCCTTCCATGAAGGACACAGCTCTTCTTTTATCTGATTTATATATTAAGATTTTCATGTCAGATTTCATTTAAAGAAAAAGTCCATAATGAGATGGGGAACAGAAAGAAAAGAGACAGGTGATCTTTAAAGCCTGAGACCTTACCATGTCTAAGACTTTGTGAAACTCAGAGAATAACAAAAAGTCTACTCATATGAGCTTTGGGCAGATGAGTCTTAAGCAGATTTCCCTGCCGTCTGCCAGTTTCCAGAAATAAATGCAGATTCCTTCTATTACCCTGGCCATAATATCAATAAAAGGTTGATTCTCATTCACACAATTGCATCATATGAAGTCACCTCGAATGGTGACTTAGCGCATGTGGAATCACTGCTGCCCAGTGTACACACAGACAGACAGGCACATAGCTCATATAGATTTTTATCTTAAATCCTGAGGGCCACTGGTCCTGGTAGAGCCTGTTTCCTTTATTTCACAAGAAGGTGAGGTTCAGAACTGTGAAGTGGCTTGCCTGAGGCTGCCCACTGCCCGGAGCCAGGGCAGGGATCCAGCTCATCCTGAGACCACCAAGCCAAGCTTCCTGCACCACCCTTGCCTCTGTCAGAGCTGCAAAGTGAACAAAGAGCATCCCCGTGTTTGACCTTAGCTGGGACCAGCTGTGTCTGGCCGCTCAAAAGTTTTGGCACCCTGTGCATGTCTGTCAATAACCACTAAAGTGCTGGGAGAATTACTGGGAAATATAAATGTTAGCCAGCAGGTGAATTTGCAGATCTGGAGTCTGAATAATGAGGAACTGCTCTATGCAATTCCACCTTCTAGTCCTGACTAGGGAACCCCTTCACTCCACCTGCTCTTCACTCTGCTCTTCCTGGGCACAGGCTAGCTTGGGTACTGGTTTTCCTCTCCTGGTAATCTAATCTTCAGATGAGCAAGTCAGAATGTTCCCATTCCTACTAAGAAAAAAGTCAGAATGCACTGCAAGAAGAAAATGTTTCAGTCATGTGCTGTGTAACAATATTTGGGTTAATGACGGACTGTAGATATGACGGTGGTCCCGTAAGACTATAATGAGCTGGCAGATTTCCTTCTCCTAGTGATGAGGTAGCACACAGCACGATGTATCCCTCGCACGTTTATGGGGCTGGTGTAAACAAATCAACTGTGTGGCCGTCGTACAAAAACATTGCACTATAATTATGTACAGTAAATAATAGGTGATAATGAAAATGAGTGATGTTGTTGGTTTATGTTTTTAGGATACTATGCTTTTTATTATTTTAGAATGTATTTCTTTTACTTGTAAAGCGTAAGTTTAGCATACAGCAGCCTCCAGCATCCACCTGTGGCATCTCTTGAGGGAATCACTTTCTCTGGAGCTTGATTTAATCTCATGCTGTTTTGCTCAATATGACCCTGGGAGCAACAGGCTAGAATCTATATATACACACATACACCACACAAGCACACACACATGTACACACCATCTAGGTTTGTGTAAGTGCACTCTATGATGTTTGCATAATAACAACATCACATTTCTCAGAAAGCATCTTTGTTGCTAGGCGATGTGTGGCAGATTGCGATGCGGTTCCCTCTCTCCTCCCATCTCCACAGTTTCACCATTCCCTGTTGCCTCCCTGACTCCCCCCAGCAAAGGAAGTTCTGTCTTTCCCAGCCTAGTTTACCAACCTGCATGTCTTCTGATACAAAATCTGGCAAACAGAAGGAGCTGAGATATGATAAGAGGCAGGATTGGCTTGGAGCCGGGCTATGTTGCCTGGGAGGAAAGCTCAGATATCCCAAAGGTACATCACATGTGCAGATCAGAAAAAGCATGTGGCGGAGGCTTCCTCTGGACAAATATCATTCAGGAGATTCTAGCAGAGATCAGGGTTCTAACCACGCATGGTTTCTTCTTTACATTGAACTCCATGTGGACACTGGACCACAGGGACCTTGGTTTTACCAGTTATGGGACAAACTTAAAAGTCTCTGTCTGACGGCTGACCTAATAAAACCTCAAATTGAATGACTTTCAGTGTAACAGGGGGATAGCTCCCTAGGATGCTTGGAGATGTAGGGAAGGGGATGGGGAGGGTATATGAAGCGGGGAAGGTATATGAAGAACTCATAGGAGTCTGGTGATTGGGAAGATGGGGGAACCATCCCAGAAGCCGATGTCATTCCTCCATGAGCTACCCATTTAACGCATGAGTTCTTCTGGGGGAAACTGCAACAGGTGAAACCCATGGTGGTTTATCTATGCTTTGGCATGACCCCTGGATAACAAAGTTTATATCCATTGATTGCTACTGTTTTGATAATGTTTGCCCCTCAACTGTATCCTGTATCTCTATATACTTCTAATAAAAAAAAAAGTCTCTGTCTATTAATGCATTGTTTTACTATATTGAAGGTGGGTTGTTAGGGAACAGGGAGATGTTTTTGGATGCAAATCATGAAGGTGAACATCTTCTTTCATAAGTGAATGAATATAAAATGGGGGGGTGTCTGTGTTACAGGTGAAATCTGGGTCTAACTTTATGTCTTTCATATCTGGGTCTGTTAAACAAAGAAACAAACCTGGATAATATCTAGATGTTTCTCTTTCTCCTTACATTATTTAGATTCCATAAGCACCAGGTTTCTGGTCTGTAAAGTAAGGGTACCATCTCAGACCAGGGTTAGGAGCATTCACTGAAACAGACAGCCCAATTCCCAACACTGAGTGACAAACGCAACATAGATTAGTTGTTATAATGATAGATATTACCATCCTACCAGTGGGAAACTTACTCAAAGAAAAATGTTTTAAAGTTCTTTAAAAAAAAAAAAAAAGAGAGAGAGACAGAATCAATTTTTTATTGAGTTTTTCATGTGGCTTTTGTTGCTCTGACACTGTTTTGTGTATATGGTGCTGGGGTTTGAACTCGTGTCCATGCGCATGCCAGGCAAGCGCCATAATGGCTGAGCCACCACTCCAGCCCCTATAGATTATTTCTAAAGAGAAATGAAAACACATGTCCACACTAAATATGCGCACAGATGCTGATAGCAGCATTATTCACGATAGCCGAAAGGTGGAAAGAGCCCAAATGTCCATCAGTGCGTGACCAGATAAAGAAAATGTTCCACGTCTGTACAGTGGAATTCGGAAAAAGGAAAGAAATACTGGCACACGCTACAGCATGGCTGGACCTTGCAAATTTATGCAGTGAAAGAAGCCAGTCACATTACCACGCACTTCTCGGTTCTGTGGACAATCAGGTACATGAGCCAAACCACTGGATCACACACTTGAAATGGATGAATCATAAGGTCTGGGAATAACATCTCAATGAGCTGTTTATAAAATCTCAATGAAAAAGAGGGAAGAAAATCATTTCTAGGTGACGCTGCTTGGAGCGAAAGTAAAGGTGACGTTGATAAAAGAGCCGTGACATGGAAACGAGACAGCAGGGGCCTGTGTGTGTCCTTTCATTGCCTTGGGCTCTGCAAGGACAGCACCGAGATCGATGTTAAGCTGAGGCTCGGCATCTGAAGTTGGAAAGAATTCCAAAGGTCATCCAAGGAAAGCATGCCCCAGTCACTGTCAGCATTGCAGCTGAGCCAACCCCTTCTTAATCTCTGCTTCTACCAGGAAATCACACCTAGAGAGGAGAAGGGGACCTAAAAATCCGTGTGGGGGATATTTGTGGCACAGCTCAAGGGGAAGGAAGGACTTAGAAAAGAATGTATGTGACCCCGGGATGGGAGGAGAGAGCAGAGTGGTAACAGCTGTCCCGAAGTGTGGATGAGATGTCACATGCAGCTCACACCCAACATGGGCCACCAGCAAGCCCAGCTGACACAGGCACAGTTAGGTAGGCGCCTGCAGAAGACAGCAAAAGGGAAAGAAAGAGGGGGCGACGGGCCAAAGGCCATCCAAGGAAAGTGTCCCAGTTGCTCCTTAGAGTTTCAGGGCACACTAGGAGCCTCCCAAAGGCCACCCCTGCAATCCCAGCTGCATCCATAAAGGTAACAAACCACCTTTACACCTCGGGAAACTGAGGCTCAGAGACATGAGGTAACTCTGCAGAAGGCACTCAGTAGACAAGAGGGGAAACTGAGATGGGTGTAAGATCTAGAACAGCCTCACCACTGTGACCCTACAGCCAAGCTGGGAAAAGGGTCCACCATGATCAGGCATTCGATCCAGCCAAAATCCTGCAGATCCTTCATTCCCTGATTTCTCCTCCCTCCATCAACACACGCTCACCCTGCACCCAGCCAGTCCCAGCCAGGTTGGATCACACTGCTCACCTGGACCTCTGTGCCATGCATGGCTTGGCATAGCCGAGCCACACCCAAGCCCAGCCTGCACCGTTCTTTCCCCGGTGCACCCTCATCTGCCAATCCACCGGAAGGGTAGCTGTGTCTGCTGGACCTTCTACCTGGAGTACCTGTCCAGGTCTTCTCATTGACTCTTCAAGTCTCAGCTCAGCAGCCAGAGTCCCCTCAGAGAGTCTTTCCCTCCATCCTGTCCATACGGCCTTCTCTGACTACACATCATCCAGTCACCATGGCATTTCTTACGTAAACTGTAGTTTCTTCTTTGTTTTTTTTGCAGATTATTTTTAAGAGAAAGGGACAGTGAGAGAGAGAGAATCAAATTTTATTTAGTTTTTCATGTGGTCTTCGTTGCTCCAACACTTCGTTGTGTACATGGTGCTGGGGTTTGAACTCATGGATTCAGCTCATGCCAGGCAAGCGCCGCAACCACTGAGCCACCACTCCAGCCCCGGAAGGGTGCCTTTTACTGTTGAATCACCAGCAAATCTAGCCTGAAGAAGAGGGTCAGTAATCAGTCCTCGCGACTGAGTAAAATCGCTGGGTCCTGCCACACCCACCGTCATACAACTCCTTCCGCAGGGGTTTGCTTATCTGGTCCACCCCCACCGAACTCATGCCTAGAAAATAATGGCCCCCGATAAATATTTGTGGAATAAAGGACTCTTCACAGATGCGGAAACTGAGGTCCAGGGATATTACTCTGCTGAAGGTCACATAACCAGGAAGTGGTCACATTTCAGGATCTTAATGGTTTTCAGAAAAGATCCTTCTAAGTTAAGGGGGACGGAGTAAAAAGACTGCCTAGAACAGAGTAAGTGTGGGTGCAAGAGTGAGCTTGAGATGAGGCACCCAAAGGCTGTAACTTGCTGCGACAGCTTTAAGTCAGGTTGCTGGTGAACAGAAAGCCGCCGGCGCCAGTGTCCCACAAGAATGCTGCTTTGGGGTTTTCTTGTGCTGTCTCAGTTCAGAAGGATTGTTTGTTTGTTTGTTTGTTTGTTTTTTATTGTTGTTGTTTTAAGGAAAGAATTTGTGTGTTAATTGATCTTCCATCACTACGAGTAACCTTGTGATCAGGGCCATAAGGGGACCCGAGCTAGGCCTCCCCTTCCCCTCTCCAAGAGCGTTGGCTGCTACAGGGGAAGAAAGCAAGTTCATGGAAAGCAAGTTCATGGAAACTGCACCTGTCACAGACAAATTCAGGGTGTCTCGTTCCCATTTATCAAGCTGTCAACTCCTAACCTGTCAGAAACCAGCGAGACGTGTTTATCAGCCAGATTGAGGCGAGCAGCCCCGTCAGCTGGTTTTGCTGATGGCTTGATGGCAGAGTTCAGGATGACCTGCAAGGCAGAGGGACGCTCTTCCTGCTGCTCTTTTCCTGAGCAGGAGAAAAACAAAAACCAACCAACACCTGCGGTTTCCAGCAATGGGGGAGCAGCCAGAGCTCTGCCCATCGCTGGGATCTCAGGGTACAGATTAGGTCTGTTTTCATCCTGTTGAACCCAACTCCTGGGCGGGAAGAAGCTCAAGGTACAACATCAACTGAGGAGAAATTAAAGCCAAAAACCTCTGTGTGATTTATTCATCACAACCTAAAATTGACTCCCTGCCTGTCTGCATTCAGGTCTCTCATTCAACTGCCTCCACTGTCTCTTTAAAGGGAAGGTGGGGATGCAGCTCAGGGGGTAAGATAAACCCAAACACAGCAACTCCAACTGCCCTCTCATTCGGGTGACTTTGTTCCTCTCTGCTGGTTAAAAACGGGAATGACTCTGCAGCAGAATGATTAATTATCATTATTATTTCAAGTTTGGTGTCTCTTGGAAAAGAAAAAGGTATAGGAAAGGTCCCCAGACCAAAGCAACCAAGCTCCTATTACAGACCCTACCTGGATTTTCTGCTGCTGCTGAAAACATCAGTTCGTGGGCCACATTATCATCATCTTATAGATGAAAATCAGAGAAGAAAAGTGACAAGCCCAGAGTCACACAGCTCTAGGAAGAATCCAAGCTAGGACACATCTAAGTCTACCTGCGTCGATGCCTTTAAGTTTCAAAGTTTAGGGGCTGGAGCGGTGGCTTGGCGGTTACTGCGCTTGTCCGGCATGCACCAGTACGTGAGTTCAAACCCCAGCACCACGTACCCAATGAAGTTTTGGAGCAACAAAGGTACATGAAAAGCTAAATAAAACTTGTTTCTCTCTTTCTCTCTCTCTCTCATTGTCCCGCTCTCTTTAAAAAAACCAAAGTTTCAAAGTGGAGATGGTGGCCAGTGGCAAGGCACTGTGAGCAAGGATAGTTTCCGTTGACTGCTGAGACGGGAGGAGATCGCAGCTAGATGCAAGCTCGGTTTTGTGTTCTCTCTCCCAGGGAGAGCCCATGCACCCTGAAGATGAGTGCTTCGGAAGGGTACAGATTAGGTCTGTGGAAAGATTCCCACTGTGAGAACTGCAGCTGGATAAACTTCAAAGATGCCTTCCAAAGTTGGCAGCCAGGCTGCGGACAGTGATGGCGGCAAAGGAGACAGACTCTGAGCAAAGGGTGACATGTTTAATGGGAGGGGAGAGATAAAGAATGCTTTATCTTTATGTGCAGGGAGGAAGGTGAGAAGGAGTCTTAAAAGCCCTCTCTCCCTTCCAAGGTCAGGGAGAGCAGTGGGGAAGGAATTTGAGTGCTGACCAGAGCAGGCGACCCCCGCCTGGGGAGCCTGCAAATGCTGAGCTGCTGGCAGGAGGCACCAGTGTCTTCCCCTCCCTCCTCTTTCCATCCAGCCTTGCCACCAACCCCTCCTTCATCCTGCCGACCAGCCAGCCACACCACATATCACCACTGTAGAGTGACTGGAGGGGCAGGTACAGCTGAGGTAACCAACAGCCCCTCACAGCCTGGAAATGAGGGCGCTGGAGGACTGTGAGAGATTTTTTAAAAAATCGTTATACATGGAGCTGGAGCGGTGGCTCAGTGGTTATAGTGGGTTATGGTGCTTGCCTGGCATGCATGAGAACCCAAGTTCAAACCCCAGCACCACATACACAACGAAGTTTCAGAGCAACGAAAGCCACATGAAAAACTAAATAAAATTGATTCTTTTCTTTCTCTTAAAAAATTATTAAATGTTGCATAGTAGAAAAAGAGAAGCTAAAAAATGAAAATAGTTATTCAATTACTACTCTTCACCTAGAAATAGCCACAGTAATACTTTGGTGCAGGGCTCCCTGGATGGTCCTGCTCACCCACCTTATAGCTATGGCATTGGATTGGATTGCTCTATGCACACCCTTACCCTCTCGTTTCAGAAACACAGAGCATCCTTCTCTGTTGAGTAACACCCTCCTTGGAAGTCACCTTTGCTCTTCCTTTGCAATGGGCCATGCTAGCCAGCTCCTGCTCTTGGGAGATTTAGGGGCTTTCCAGTGTTTTTCCCATCGAAGTGCTCCAGGGAGCATCCTGCCACATATATCTTCTGTGGCTTTGTCGGTTTATTTCCTTACATACCAGTTGCTACATCCAAGGTGATGTACGTACTGAGTTTTTGAGCACCAGTGCCAAATGGCTCAGCTGAAATGCATCACCAGTTTAAACTTCCAGAAAGGCGTGAGAGCAGCTGTCTCTCCCTGGCTCACACCCACAGGGGATCATCCTTCTGAAAAAATGTGAATTCTGTTCAAATTGAGGAGGCTGGAAGGAGCCCTGCGACCTAACCCTGCTTGGCACCCTTCAGGCAGAAAAGGCTTGGCACTGGGATAGCAGGGCCCCAGAGACAGGGTCTGTGGAATCAAACATAACATCAGAGAATACATTTAAAATGTGAGGGCAGCCAGTGGGAGGTTCTAAGGGAAAGCTGCCATCAGAACTGACATTTCAAAGAGGAGTGGGATGTCCCCTGGGAGTAGGGAAGACAAGGAGAGCCATCCCTCGGTGGAATGCAAGAGGAAGCACCATGCTGGCTTCCTGTGGTCCTCTTGTGTCCCATCACACCTGGCACCTTAACCCAGGCTGTCCCTCTGACTCTGAGCAAGGTCCTAAAGTCTTGCCTTCCTTTTAAAAAAAAATCCCCCTGCCTTCTAAATAAAGAAATCCAGTGAACTCCTCAGACTCTTCTAAGCAAAAGATCGCACTTCATCTGGGTCCCATTTGAGAAGAACAGGCACATAAAAGTGTGACATAAAGGGCACAGATAAGATGGAGAGCTCACCTGGGGAGCCTTCTGTGAGTTCCACATTCAAAGCACATGTCTCGATGCTAATCAGATAACTGGAGCTGTTTAGTGCCTACATCTGGCACAATACTCTTGCTTTTATGTTTCCTATTTTTTCCCAGAAGGTAATAGAATTCACAATTGTATCTCATAATCAATATAGCATCTCTTCGGGCATTTTTGCACAGAGGAGCACCTCAGCTCTGGCCTGCCTCAGATAAGAGAACCAGGTGCTATTCCTTAGCTTTCTTCCTTAAGATGCTCAGCTGTGAGCTCTTGCCTTGGGGAGGAGACTAGAAAGCCGCTCTGGTTTCCCCAGCTAAACAGGGTCAGATGACCAAGGGAGAGGGCTGGACTGAGTTCACACTGGGGAGGTGGAAACAGCACAGCACCTTCCAGCTGGGATTCCAGAGCTGTTTACCTGGGGACCAGAAGCACAAACTCAGAATCAAAGGAATTGGCCCTCAGAGAGATGGTGAACTCCAAGGTGTCATTGCTGATAAGTGCGAGAGAAGAATTTATCCGTACCTGGAGGAGCTGGATAATATCAGTCCACAACAACGGTAGGTCAAAGTGCCCCTGGCTGGGAGTTCTTTTTGGATGGCCACCAAGAGATAATGTCATAAGGGACCCATGCTTCAATTAGGCGGAACTTGTTCTCCTGAACTAACAGTACTGGTCAAAACACAATGAAAGTCACAGTTATGTATTTTGGGGCTCTGTAGGCAAAGTCGTTCAGTATTTTATCGCTATCTCAAGTTCATGTTAGAGGGAAATAAGAGGGGACAAATGTCCCATCAATGCCTGTAACTTTACCTTTTAGCTATTATGATCCCAAAATTCATCTTGCTGTTTTAGCACCACTTAAAATGGTTGAGTACCTTTCCCGGTGGAAGGGAGCAAATCCTCACTCCAAATTAACCTGCTCATTTATTTATCGCCTACGTGCTACCAGCATAGATGTATGCCTTAATGTTGTTCTCACTAGTTTGTCTTCTAATAGTTCTAAAACATCTTAAGAGTTTTCTCTTTCATACTGCAAGTAAAGGAAATCGTTTCTCTTCTTTGGGCAAGACCCAGGAGGCTCCACAGTTCTGACAAGAACAAATTGGCCCACGCAGAGTCCAGGCAGGGGTGAGCCAGGCCAGGTGTCTTCACTCAGTACCTGTAGGGCGGGCACCTGCGAGCTCCTCAGTGCCTTGCATGCCTTACCAGGGCTGGGTCCTGCCTATCTGTTGTTTTAAGGCACATCAATTACAGCTTTTCTAGATTCCTCCACTAGAAATGTATTGAGGCCCCTGCTAGTTATTGGAAATGTATTTTGCAGTGTGTGCAGATGATAAGGGCAGACAAGCCTCATAGAAAAGGGTCCCACTTTGCTGGCCTCCCGGTGCCTCAACTCTTGCCAACACAGACTGGCTGCTGTTTCTTGGGTGCCCTTTTCACTTCATATTAGATTATTTGCCTCCTTTAAAATATTTGGGCCCAAAGATTTGAACCAAACCACGAGGTGACCAGAAGGCTCAAAGGTTGGCTATGTTCAACTGGATTATTTTGCCTTTTCTCGGTGTGTATTTTTATTTATAAGCAGTGGAGCTTGCTCAATCCACCAGGACTCTTGCCGCCGTTTGTCCAGCTTGAAAAATGAAATGAGTTTGTCTCTAGCACTGTGTATTCATCAGGCTCCTAATCTCCCTTCATACATCTTGTTGGCCAATAATATGCCCCAGGCTTTCTGGAAGTGCGAGTAAATATCTGCCTCTCTCTTATCTCCCGCAGAAGTCATTGATCTAAGAAACTTATTTCCAACAGGTTAGGTATTACACTCTCCCTCACATAAATCCACATTGTATGTCTCTGATCAAATTATAATTTTCAAGGTATTCCATCACTGAATCCAGTTAAATTGTTCCTAATATTTTCCCATGATTGGGTGACTTAAAATTTTGATTGTGCTACAAACATATTTTCTCATATGCTTTATTAAGATTTGCACAAACACTCACCATTTATCAGCAGGGAAGTGCCTGCCCAATAGAGGCAAAGCAGCTAATGAATTTTATTTACTTATGGTGTGTGAGCAGCCCCCTGCATTTCTCTCCACTTGGGCTGCCTTCTTGCAGCTCTCTGTTACAGCTATGGACAACTCATCATGGCTTCATAAATCAGAATTGCTGATATTTATTGTTGCTCCCTTTTTAAATCTAGTTTGAGCGCCCCCCAACTTAAAATTTAGCCTTTTGTTGTCTTTTTTTATATATATATAAAAAACACTATGATATGAAAGTAAAATTTCTTCTCTTGGTTTTTAACTCCAAACTAAGCATAAGGCAAGTTCTAAGCAAAAGAAGTCAGACTGAAGTGTGAAGGTGAAGGTCATCCTCTCGGTCCATTCCCAACCTCGCACTGGCAAGGAAGGGTCTATCTTTTAAGATGCTTATCGAGTGCTTCTTATCGGCCAGACTCTGGGTTAGGCACCAGCAACACACAGATGAACAAGACTGGTTTAGTTTCTGGCCTTGTGGAGCTGATGGCGTAATTCAGGGATCACGGAAGTGTTTTCAGTAACTGATCGGATAATATATAATTTATGCTTGGAAAGCCATAAGGGCGCTGTTTTAACAGTTCAACTCTTCCCTGCATGATGAGTTAACTGAGTGATCTGTAGATGGCTGTAAAGAGATGAGTGTGGGGAAGAGGTGACTCTCCTGGGCCGCTTCGCAGCTCCTTTTCTCCCGACTCAGCGTGTCCACCCTGGGCAGGAGCCTCGGGCTCCTCTGCCCTCACCACGGCAACCATGATTTCCTTAACAGACACCTGGGAAATTGGAATGGGATTAACAGGATTTGGAGTATTTCTCGTGTTCTTTGGAATGATTCTCTTTTGTGAAACAGCACTACTGGCTATTAGAAATGTTTTATCTGTGTCTGATTTGACTTTTGTAATTGGTGTAGAAAAAACATTCAGATTCTTCTTCCAAAAACATAAAATGAATGCTACAGGATTTTTCCTAGGTGGTGTATTTGTAATCCTTATTGGTTGGCCTTTGATAGGCATGATCTTCGAAATTTATGGCTTCTTTCTCTTGTTCAGGGGCTGCTTTCCCATGGTTGTAGGTTTTATTAGAAGAGTACCAGTTCTTGGATCCCTCTTAAATTTACCTGGAATGAGATCATTTGTAGATAAAGTTGGAGAAAGTAACAATATGGTTTAACAACAAGAGAATTTGAAGGCTCCTTTAAAATATTGTATTATTTATAAAATTCTTTGAAGAATATTCAGCACAAAATTAAATTATATGAAATAGCTTGTAACATTCTTTACAGAAGTTTAAAACGTGTAGCCTGCAAAGTACCAAGAGCAATTAGTAAAGAAACAAAACAGGTTTCTAAGTCAGCAAGCAAACCAAGGGAGATGCATAGAAACTCTAGAAGGCTACTTTTATTATCTTTCCACAATGTGCAGAACACAGCCATTCTTAGAGAACAGTTGTGTCTGTTACTTTTCTTTTTATTATTATTTTGAAGGCTTGGGAGCATCCATAGGCATTTGCTTTTTAGAAATGTCCACTATGATGGCAAAAATATTGCCAGTTGCACTGTGTCTCTGAAAGTGATCCATGAGTTGGATTAGATTATGTCATTTTAATGTATTAAACCCATGAAACCCCTCCCCCCCCAAAAAAAGAAATGAGTGTGAATGATGGTGTTCAATAAAACTTTATTTGCAAGAAACAGGCAGTGGCTCAGGTTTGGCCTGTGGGCCTTGGTTTGCTGACCCCTGGCCAAACAAAAGAAAGACTCAAACCTAGGCGAGGCACTCATGCCACAGTGATGATCGCCATGAAGGAAACACATGGCGTTCCCAGGCAGACGGGCTCAGAGGAGGCTCACTTGGTGGTCCGGGAACGAAAGGCTGTGTAGAGATGTCACTGAAGCCAAGTTCTGAAGGAGCTGAGCCATCAGGCATGCCACAAGTGGGAAATGGAAGGCTTTGGGCCCTGGGAACTCAAGGTCAGAGGCATCAAGGAGGGAAAGTATTTGGTGAGTGTAGGAGCTCAGTAAAAACCCTGGGGCCACCTGTCACCTGTCATCCCTCCTTTGATTTTATTTTATTTCATTTTATTTTTGTACATGAAGTGTACAAAATCATGGGAATCATGGGCAGCCTGCACCAAAATCTGCCATGCAAATGCAAGTGGCTGCTCTGGCTGTGCTAGAGGACTCATGGGGACAGAAGAGGAGGGGTTGGGCTCACTTCCTTCTGTTTCCTTAAGCAAAGACCTTTCACCAGCACGTGGAGTATGGAAAGCTTGTTCGGAATGTGTCAAGCTAAGCAAAACCACATGGTCTGGGTGTATTCTCCCAAAAATAGAGCGAGGGGAAGGCGGGAAAGAGCAGCCTTCCGTAAATCATGGCTTGCTCAGGGAAAAGGTCTCCGGCAGCTATGTGGGGTACCGTTGTACGTACGTGTGTAAGCACGTGTGTGTGTATGTGTTGTTTGATTTCAGAAGTTCCCGGTCTGGAGAGCAGGGGGCTGTGCTCTCTATATCTGGACGTTGTACTTCCAGTGCAACCAGCCATGTGAGAGGTGCTCTGAGCCACAGGGGACAGTACACATCCCTCCTCCCTGATATGGAGCTGGAACCCCTTGGGGATCCCTGGTAGGGGCTGGAGGGAGCAGGCGGATGGCCAGGGATTCCAGGTAATCGGAACACTCCGCTCTGCCCAGTCCTAACACTGGGGACTTCGGCTTTGGGGCCAGTCACATCACGCTGACATGCCCCTGTCATTCTCCATACAGCGTGCAGAGAGACCTTTCCACTGCACAGCTCTGGCCAGCTCTCTACCTCTGTCTCTTTTCTCTTGTTTACACTTGCGCGCGTGTGCACACACACACACGCTTCCAACAGTACATGGCTGCTCTTAAGATAAAAGTTCCTAACGTGGCACAGAATGTCCACCTAGTGAACCTCCTTGGTGCTTTCTTCCAGGATCATATTACACCGTTCTCCAAACACGCTCATCTTGTTAGCAGTCCCACCGACCCGTCCCGCTTCCCCCGCCGCAGCACCTTTGAACTGCTTTCCCCTCTGCGTGGAAAACTCCTTTCCCTGGTACTTCTGCATCTTCCTCCCAGCCTCAACATCTGGCCTCCTCGTTAGGTCAAGTTTCTCTAAACTCCTGTCCCACTCTGGTTTCTCCTTCAAAGAACGTGTGACTATTATAGCTTTATATTTGCTTGTACAGTTTGATTAATGTTGATTGATTAATCTTCGATTAGTGTTGGTTTTTGCCCTCCTCCCCAACACACTTTCTCCTTCCTCCTCATCATGGGAAAAGAAACAGGGGAAGATCTGAGTGTAGCTCTTGGTTCTGGTCATTTCTTTTTCTTGTGTTTTTTCATTGTTGTACTACAGTGGTGTCTGGTTCACGGTTTAAACTGAATACATGTGTTTTGCTTAGTTCAATGAATAAGTGAATTTGCTGACTGTGTCTTCCTTCAGTGTGCCCTTGCCAAATCTTTTTTTTTTCCCCTCAATTAGACGAATATGGAGTTACAATTGAGGGGGAACCATTATCAAACAACCAAGAACAAATACATATTTACATAGTTAGCCAAGGCTGATGCCATGTCATGGATGCCCTGTGATTCTGTGTTTCCCCCAGAAGAACCCCTTTGTTAAATGGACATCTCGTGGAGGTCAGAGATCTCCTTCTGAGATGATTCCCCCGTATTCCCACCCTCCAGTCTCCTAGATATCCTTCCTAATCCCTCCCCCACCCTGCCTCTCTCCCTACGCCTCCAGGTATCCTAGACCTTGCCTATTCTTTAGGAATGATGTCCTATTGCCTACAGGGGTGAGTGTTCAGTTAGGGCTTTTATGCAATCAAAGATGTGTGCTTCCCTGACAGTGAAGGAAGAAAGGGAAGTATATAAATAATGACAACTGATGGTGTATCCCTATAATCCCAGCGACTCAGGAGGCTGAAGCAGGAGGATTGCAAGTTCAAGGCCAACCTCAGCAACTAGTGAAGCCCTAAGCAAATTACTGAGCCTCTGTCTCAATACACAAAATAAAAAAGGATTACCCCAGCCCTTGGTATGTTCAAGGCTGACTCTGCTTATCAGAACTGAATTGACTTAATTTCTTCATCTCTTTCCCTCAGTACATAAGCTAAAAGTTAAAACTGGTGTTGGATTTATCCCATCAAAGTGGATCCTAAGGTAGTAAGGTCCACATCATCTTAGACCACTTGTGGGCTGTGTGAGATTCCCTAGCTCTGTCATTGGCTCAGTCAGATCTAACTCTCCTTGGCTCTCCTGCAGCCTGGGAAAATAATATATTCTAGATGTCTAGACCTTAAGTTCCCAATCTATAAAATGGTCCTGATTCACCAACCGGCTTCAGTGTTTCTAGGTGTCTCCGTGTTTTTCCATTTAATTGTGGTGGTGAGGGGTGAGTGTATGAATTAGATCCATGTCTAATTCCTAGCTGAGTCAGGTGTCAGGCAATGGAAAATGGTGATGATGGGATGAATTGGAAAGCATGTACCCACCCAAAGGGACAGCAGAGGACAATGAGGCAGTCCCTCCAATAGCATTTCCACTCTTCTCACCCTGGGACCCATGCCCAGCCATCTGTCGTTCCTAAGTCTGGTCTAAATTAATCAGGAGAAACCAATACACCTTGCTAACACAATTTTTTGAATAGTCCAGGTTTAAGCCAATCCACACCCTGGGAGTCCCAAAGCCAAGTGGGGTGGCCCAGGTTCAAAGTGGCCCAGTCAACTCCAAGTTCAAGATCTTGGCTGGAAATTTGAAGTCCCTAGTGAGCAGAGCTTGGCTTCTGAATTCTTCCTGCTTGCCATGTCCTGAGCTGTTTTCTTCCACCATACCCTTCCGTCATGACATTCTGCCTCACTTTGGGCCCAGAGAAGTGGAGCCAGCCACCTATGGAGTGAGACCTCTTGTTACCATGAGGGCCAAATGCTAGGTTGATCTTGTCAGGACTTTTGGTCACAGTGGCAAAAGAGCTGACCAAAACAACTGTCTACACTTTGCTATGCTATGCTCTTCCAAAATATGTTATCCAAACCTAGAAGGTCTCTTTGGCCAGGGCTGGTTTTTGACATGAGTAAGATCACGGAATGAACATGGTGCCCTGAAGTCGGATTGGCCTGCATTTGAATCCTAGCTACTTGACCTCCCTGTACTTTCATTCCCTTTGCTCTAAAGCTAAAGGATAATTGGAGTTCCTACCCCTCAGCATTGTTGGGGGTGCGGTCTAAGTACCTGATCAGCCTGGCCGGGAAGGAGCCCCCAGCAAGTGTTAACGGCATTATCTGGGGTGTAATGGGAAGCCACAGCCATAGCCCTGCCTATCTGAGCCAACATGCAGCTCCAAGCTGATTTGCAAGCACAGAGAAAACAAAGAGCTCAGGTCTTAGAGGCTACAGAACTGAGCATCCATGCGCTCAAGGCCCCAAGCCCCCCACCTCCAAACTCAAGGCAGTTTCTGGGCCCCTTCCCTAGATCCAGGGAGACCACTGGCTCCACTCCGCCAGGAGGTGGGGCCTCTGCCAGGTTGCCTCTTAATTTCAACAAACAGTGCTGTGTTTGCTTTTCCTTCCACTTGCAGCTCTATCCTGCAAAGGCACACACGAGGTGGAATAACAGGCTCCCAGGATGGTTTCTACATGTTGGAGGGCATTTTCTTGGCATGTTGGGCCACAGTTATCTTAGCACAGACAGAGCCTTTCTTTCCCCTGAGAGCTGCCCTAGGCTCCAAATACCTGTCAGAACCTAAGATGTTATTCTTGGGAGAACTGTTACATTCTGTAGGGCACAGAGAGTCCCATTTACAAGAGGGGTAAATTGAGGCTCAGGGTGAGACCTGCCTTGCTTAAGGTGACAAGCAGCTCAATCCTGAATATCCCAGACACATCCTATTTCTCCCTGGCCACCATGAACATGGGCTGAACATTGAAAGGCGACCACTTTCCTTTCAAGTCTCACTGCAGTTGATTGACTAGGGCTGCCTGGAGTCCCCCAGGGAGGGCAGTGAGGCCACTTTCAGCCTCAGAGGAAAGAGCTGGGGTTGATCAGCTCTTGGTGGCCTTTCATTCTGAGCCTCGGATGAGAAGGTGCTCTGTGGTGCCTGGGTGTAATTTGGGAGGGTGTGCGTTTTTCCAGTGTGGAGAGGATGTGGGGGCACGTTGCACCTCCTCCGCTGACACACGCATCATCGAATGGCCCCTTGCAGGCAGTCATCTAGTCTCCCTGCTCCCCATCCCCTCCTCCCCTCTCCCCAGACCCAGTCTTGGTCAAAAAGTTGTCCTGGGGTTGTATATGAGGAAGGTGGGCTTGTACCACAGTGGCTAAGGGCATAGAGTTCTGTGTTTGAATCCCAGCCTTCACTTGAGAATCAGCTCACATTTTGTTTAAAGAGAGAGAGGTACAGTGAGAAAAAGAGAATCCATCTTATTTAGTTTTTCATGTGCCTTTTGGTGTTCCAACACTTCGTTGCATACATGGTGCTGGGGTTGGAACCCGTGTCCTCGCACATGCCAGGCAAGCGTGTAACCGCTGGGCCAGCTCCAGCCCTGAGAATCAGCTTACATTGAACAAGTTATTGGGTTTCTTTAGTCCTCAGTTTCCTCATCTGTGAAGTGGGGATGATGATGCCTTCTCATGGGGTTTCTGAGGTGATTGAAAATGCAGGGCTGCATATGTGGCTCAGTGGTAGAGCACTTGCCTAGCATGTGTGAGGCCCTGGGTTCAATCCCCAGCACCACAAAAAAAGAATAAATAAAATAAAAAAGACAATGCATGTAGAGCCCCAAGACATAAGCTCTCCAGAAAAAATGGCAGCTAGACATGAACATGTTAAGTACCCTGCGCGTCCCCTTGAGCTGTGTACAGCAATCCACCATTCTTCAAGTTGGATAACTGATGTTCAGGCATAATGAGGTCCTCAGAGCCCAGCTCTTCTAGAAGGTTTTCTCAATCAGCAGTTCTAAAAAATCCTTCTTGTGCCAAATGAATTTTATTACATCCTAATTCCTTGAAATAGAGGATGTGTGAATGGCAGCAGGCTGACCGCACACAGTTCATTAGAAGGCTTCATTTACGGAACACTCCATCCACTCAGATGCCAGAGTTGTCCAAGTGGCAGGTTTCAAGGCCACAGTTCTCAACAGCCCCTCAAAGTTTGATCAAGGCTCTCGGGATAGGATTTGGTGACCATACCTGTTTCACATGTTTATTAAAATCAGGAAGGACTCGACAATGTTTAGTTAGCCAAACTGGGCTACTTATATGGGTACCCCCCCCCAGGCTTGAACTGAACAAGTTGAGATTCAGAGTGGTTAAACTTCTTGTATAAAGTCACACAGTAAATAAATTATACAGCCAGGACTAGAAGCCGTGGCCCCTTTGGCCCTCCTCATGGCTCTTCCCACACAGAAGGTATAACACTCTCATAGGAGTTGCGTGTTGCAACTACGCACCTCAGCTTCTTGTAACTAGGACCTACAGGGGCAGGGCCCAGGGACCTGTGTGCCATAACCAGATCCAAAGACTGATGCACAACTGTGTTTGGCACCATTGCTAGGCCCTGGCCACTCAAAGTGGCCCTGGGAGCAAGCAGCACAGGCAGCTTCCAGGAGCTCATTAGAATACCAATCCCAAGCCATTAAACTAAAAAGCTTCTGCTCAGCCAAGGAACTGGTCAAAATTCTCAAGAGAAAACCTATAGAGTGGGACATGATCATGCCCCGTGATTCCTCCAACAGGGGACTAATATCCAAATTTACAAAGTGCTCAAGAAACTTCAAAAACACTTATAATCCAATCAATGAGTGGGCCAGAAAGCTAAACAGAAACTTCTCAACAGAGGACATTGAGCAAGCCAATGAATACATGAGAAAGTGTTCTAAATCACTAGTAATCAGAGAAATTCAAATCAAAACGACATTACGATTGCACCTCACTCCTGCCAGACTGTCAATGATGAAGATAAACATTAACAGATGCTACAGGGGTGGTAGGGAGATCGGAACACTAGCACACTGTCGGTGGGATGGCAGAACTATACAGCCACTCTGGAAAGCAGTGTGGAAATTCATCAAAAAATTAGAGATGGATCCACCATTGAACACAGGTATTCCTCTTCTGGGTATTTTCCCAGAGAAGTTAGAATCAGCACATTACAACAACATAGCAAAATCAATGTTCATAGCAGCTCAATTTACAATAGCTACATTATGGAATCAACCCAGATGCCCCTCACTGGATGAGTGGATCCAAAAGCTATGGTGTATATCTATACAATGGAGTTCTACTCAGCTATAATAAACAATGATATTCCAGCCTTTGAAGGTAAATGGATGGCAATGGAAGAAATCATGCTAAGTGAAGTTAGCCAAACCCAGAGAGTCAAGGGTCAAATGTTTTCACTCATTTGTGGAGGCTGGAGCTAAACCCAAGCACAGGTGAAAGGTAGCCAGACTCTTGTATTGGACCTCCCAAGAGCTTAACGTATAAACTAGGGGAACCATAGACACATGGGGGGTGGTGGGAGAAGGGAGATTCAGGGAGATGGGAAAGGGAAGGAAGAGTGGGAGAGATCAAGGGCGACAACCAACAATGTAGCATTCTTTTTACCCCCCCTTAGAAGTCAAATATTATGTACATAATTTAATTCTGCAAAATTTGCAATCTTATATATAGTCAATTATATATGTTAGGGGCATAATATAGAAGAATCAACAGACGGGGGAGAGGGCAGTGTGGGGGTAACTATGGTTTATGATCACAGGCATATCATATTGTTACTTTATATGCATTTATGATTGGAAAAATACTCAACTCTCAGTTAAAAAAAAAAGAAATACAGATCCCAGGCGCCTTAACCAGAACCTGCATGATCACAATAGCCTTGGGCAACGTGTGTGCTGTTAAAGTTTGATGTACTCAGATTTCCAAGACACTGACACACACAGTCCTTCACAGCCAATACCAACATCTACTCCACGAAGGACCAAGATCAACAAGAGCCTCAGCCCAGAGCTGAGGAACGTGCAGACCTTGGATCAAGTCGAATTAGGTCTTTGACCTGGGGTAGCTCAGCAATCTAGTCGCCCCTAGACAGGTCTTCCCATGAGGCTTCAGGATCAGCCGATTGCATCTTGTCATCGCAGGGAAAGGTGGTTTGACTTTTTAAAACTAAACCTCAGTATTTCTTCAAATGCACTTTTTATCTGTCTTCCGGCTACCTACATGAGTACAGACAGGTCTTCCCACGTTGTCTTGTCTCACACCCAAGGACTGTCTTTCCTTAGACTTTCTTGATGTCCCAGAGACTCGAATGGCTTTGAATGCTGTTTAGAATATTGAATTGTTGTTTGAAAGAGAGTTTTGTTCCAATGTTCCTTCCAACCAAGGGTGTATGTGGAATGGGTGATTAACAACCTTCACATTTGAGATACGAAGGAATTTTATTTCTCTCCAGGAAAGTTTATTGCTTCTTTTCTAGTTTCACAAGTACCATTTGTCTATTCATTTTTTCACCTTTAAAACCCAAAATGAGTTTCCCTTGGACCTGATGTGACTGTACCGGCTTTATATTGTGCCAGGTGGCAGATCCCTGCCTTCCATTTTGCTGGCATGGAAGGAACCCAAAAAGGTATTGACTCATCTCTGCTCCTGATCCTGGAGGACCATGAGACGAGATTCAAGCCCCCTGCCTGAGACCACAGCTATGACGCAGTGGTTCTGCTGAGATTCCTCAGGAATGCTAGAGAAGGCAGGAAGGGAGATCCTGTCACATTTCACAAAGCAAAATTGAAGGGACTCACCATTAGAGTCCCTCTGGGCCTCACCTCAACATACAGTCTTTCAAAACCCAGTGTTTCCCATGGGTTCTTACCTAAGCAAATGGGCCCAGAAGGAGTCTGAGATTTGTTCAAGAAGCTTGGATGTTTCTGGACCCAATAGAAGTTTGAAATTGGTCCAATGGTGACACATTTCCCAAACCTGACCCTGGCAAATTCCAGTTCTCCTGTCCTTGTGCGGGGTGGTGGAGTGTGTCCACCAGGGTGCGGTAGGGGCCGCAGAGTTAGAGCTCTTGCTGTCCTGGTGGCTTAGTCCTCAAGGTCTGGACCTGCCTGATCCTTAGAAGGGGCTGAGTGAACACTGGCAGCTTGAACAGGCACAAACCTACAGGGCTGAGGAGCGGGGAAGGGCAGGACAGGGAGAGATGAGGGAGCAGTTCAGTAAAACCATCTGTGTTTGCCACAGGAAGTCCCCCGTGGGGGAGCCTCCAGGGAGCACTGCTGTCTAACCTGCAAAAATAGAAAAATAATTTTCTTTTCAGAAACACCACACTACCCAACTGATTTGCTAATGGGTTCTGGCAGCCTCTGTATTAGTCTGAGAAGCCATTCAGACCACCACTGTCAATGTCAAACTTATACATTGCTCTCATTAAAATGTGCACATCAAAATCAAATAGGAAACACCTGGTAGGCCTGCCCCCCACATGGCCATAGGTGGCCCAAGTTGGGTCACCGGGGAACAGGCCTTCCGCCAGATCCCCCAAAGACAGTTGGAGGTCTTTGGAAGAAAAGGTCAGGGAAAGAGACCAGACCTTGGTGGGCTTTGGACTTCAGCTCAAATCTGACACATAGGCACTTAAAAAAAATGTCACCATTAAAAATCCAGAATTTTTATTTTGCTTGTTAAAATGAAAAGATCTGGCCAGCCTGGGCTGCCTGCTTTTGTGGCAGCCATCAGCTACAGCTGTCCCCTTTCAGCAAGCTCTTTGCTCTTGGGTTCACCCAACAATTGCTCCATTCTCTGTCACTTCTCTGCTCCACCTGCATGGCTCTTACTGCTATGAGATCTGACCTAAGGCTGGAAACTTTGATGAGAACTTTGGCCTTGGACAGGTGTCATCCTACCTTCAAGCACTAGTTTGCTTGCCTGTAAAATGGAGGTGGCGATGTCCCCTGGAAGTCCTGTGTTGGCTGACTGAAATCCTAGTTGAGCCTTCTTTACAGACTCTAGCTAACTAGCTCATAGCTGTGAGCCAAGAGCCCTACAAGTGCTAGAAATGAATTCTTCTTCCTTTACTCTCAGAGATTCCTCATGGTTTTACTCCCCAGTTCCCTGCAAAACTAAGCCCACATTTTAAATAAATGATTAAGATTATAATAGCTAACATTTTTGGAGAGCCTTGCATGGGCCAGATACACTTTCTCTCACTTTGTGCCCATTATCTATGTTCCTGTTCTCCCAGCTCAACACACTTGGGGTTCTAATTCCCAGTTTCTTGATGAGCAGTTAGGTCTCAGGAGGTTAAATAACCTGCATGAGGTTAACTCCTTTGGAAAGGCCAGCAACATTACATTCTAGAACATTCTTCTGCCTTACACCTCTTCCCCCCTGCACTTGATTGTAGAGAATAAGACAATTTTCAGTGAATTGCTGGGCTCTGGAGTGACACCTGTTTCCCTGCAGCAGAAATAACACCTTTGAAGTAAAATTTTCTCAGCTCCCAGCTCCACAGGAAAAACCTATTTGGGGGCCCATTATGGCTGTATCCTAGAATCCATCAGCTTGGATGCTTAAATATAGCATTTCTTCGGTTCTTAGCTGCTGGCAGCAAGGAAAACATTTTGAAGGGCAAATAAATATTTATGTGTGAGGGCTCTTTATGCACAATAAATGTTTGATTCTGTTGCCCCAATTCCCTGGGCTGAGAGTAAATTATGGAGCTTCTCAGAGTGGGGTGTGACTGTCCATTGAGCACTGTTCACCCAGCAAGGCTGCCTGCAGCACCCACTGGGCATGTGCCAGGCACTGAGCTCTGCGTCAGGCTGGGTTATGAAGGCTTCCCTGTGCCTGGAGACCCTGGTGCTCTGCACTAATTATCTCACTTAATTGCCACAACCCTGTGAAATGCTTATCATTAGCTTGATTTCACTGATGAGAACCAGCTGAGTTCCTGTTCGGGCTGGCCTGCTGTGTGTAGACACAGGCCAAGGAGGAAAAGATCATCAGCTCACTTTTTCTAATATTCTCACTTTTCCCTCTTCCCCTGCTAAACTGTAGGCTCACGGAGGAGTCACTGGGTGGAGATGGTTGCTAAGAGGTTCTGGAGTTGTTCCGAGGGGTGCGTTCCTCGCTAAGCACGTCCTTGCTGTTCCTTTGAGTCCCCACAGAGATCCCCATGCCATGGATTCTGAGAAATACCTGCTAAGTGAGAGAGACCTCCAGGACTGTGGGAGGAGGAACACACACCTGGGTTACACCGACCATGAGTCTCTCTCCTTGCACAAACTTTGATCAGACTCCTCCAAATCTTCTTTCCACTGGGCCTCACCTTTCAGACTTCCATGTTTATCTCTGCCTTGCCTAATTATAGCAAGTTGGTTAAGTTGGTTTGGCCAGAATCTCCCTCCCACAGTACCTGATCACCCTTGCTATTTTTTGTCCTCTATCACCCCCCAGGTGATGGATATCTGGCCACCCTGGCCTGACTTCAGCAAGAATCTCGTTAGGTCAGTTTAGCCAGAATCGTCAGTACCTCTGATGTTTCTACTTAGTCACTTTCCACTCATGGACCCCACCAACTCCCCACCCTGTTCCTTAATCATAGTTTATAGTCAACTTTTTCTTACAATCCAGGTTGAGTCCAGTCTTCCTCCCCTGCTGGGAAACCTGAGCATAGCAGCCCCTACTCCCACCCGAGAGGTGCTGAATGGAATCCACCCTGCTGTTCCTTAGCAGCACCATGAATCCTGCTCATTTTAAAGGTACCTAGTCTCAGGAGGAGCCAGAACTGTCCTCCAATGGGGACCTAGTCCCAGGAGAAGGTCCCAGAGCAGAGCAGTCCCCCAATGGGAACAATCCTCTCTGGATTTTCTCTTTGCGTCCACTCAGTTTCCCATTTCTTGCCTCTCTTTCCCTTCCCTGCCTTCCTTCACAGTCTTGTCTTTAGTTCCCTGCCTACTGCACACGTATTTTTTGGGTTTTGTTTGATTTTTGTCCTTTTCATCTCCCTTGTTAGCATTTCCTCTTCTCCCCGCAAAGACAGACATAGGGCCTGAGAGTGTATGGTAAATGTTGGAGGGAACTTCTGGGGGTGATGGAGCCGGGCGTGGAATGCAGCAACTCGGGGAAGTAATACCAGATGTGGCGGTGCCAGCAGTGAGCTGGGAATGTAAACGTGCGGCTTGGTAATAAAGCGCTTTCAGCTGGAGTGCATGACCGGGGCCTGGCTTCTCCACCAGAGGTGGATCAAACTCTGGTCTCTGTGTTTTTATGCCTCCGACATCCTTTTCTGCTTTTTCAGAAAGATGATCCATCTTCCCTCTAGTTTATTAGAGGTATTTTTCCAAGACCACTTATAAAATATTACAGGCAGCCCCATGATTCATGGCTTCATTTATAACCCACAGCACTTGGGAACTTTAGGGGAATATTTCCCATTAAATCTATTTCCCAACTCTTTGGAGCTGCCTCCTGCTTCTCCAAGAAATTCTAGAAGATTCGAGAGAGGTTTGCACGGTGGGCAAGGCATGTCTTCTGGGCATTAGTTAGCCTAGGTGCTTGGGGTGAGGGACGTCTGCATGGTCTTCCTGCTGCCTTTGTCAGGGGCTGCGTGGGCTGTTTCCCACCTCGACAGCAGCCCTGTGCAGGCAGGACCTGAAGCTATGGGTCACTGCTCTTGGGTCCGCATCCATCTTTGGAAGAGGACTCAATTCCTGAGACACTTCGGTGGAGGTAACCCAAGCGGCAGTTCAGGCTAGGCCTGGGTCAGCCTCTGGGACAGAAGGAACGCCCTTCTCATACAGAGGGCTCCCTTTGGTATGGGGTAGGCCAAAGCCCGCTTCTGGAATTTTCTTGATATGTGTGGTGGCTCCAGCATATTTTTCTTACTAACAAACATTAACAGCCGGCAATCAGTCATTCCTTTAACCAGGATTGATGTTAAGTCCCTGCTTACATATGAGGCCAAGTATCTGTAAGGATTTCACAAGAACTCTGTTGCTTTGGACCAAGATAAAGAAAACAGTGATGTGCTGTTCTCTTGCAGAATGTGGGTGGTGAAATATCCTGAACTCTTCCCTCCCCACTGGCTGTCCTGACCTAATCCTCTACCCTAGGCCTTAATTTTCTTTGTGACTGCTTCTCCCGAAACAAAGGGACCAAATCTGTTGCCAGATTTCCCTTTTTGCCCCCTGTGATTTAGATGTGCTGTGTCATAACTCACTGAAATCAGATAAAATCAGCAACCAGGTTTGGGGTTTGTATTTTGGATTGGAAGGGTGGTGTCCAATGTACAGAATTCTACTCTGTGTGCTGAGCAACAAGAGCCAGATGAATCTTACCTGCCATTCTGTCAGCAGGTGTGCCCAGGCTGAGCCTAAAATGAAAAAAAAAAAAAAAAAAAGAATCTGCTGCTCGCCCTACACCCCTTCCTCATCTGGAAATGTTTTGAGATAGGTTTTTTGTTTTTTGTTGTTGTTGTTGTTGTTGTTTTGGTAAAGTGAGTCCTTCCCTCTTTATTATGTTTTATAACAGAGATCATCATACTGTGACCTGGGAAACTGACCCTACTTGGTCAAGTCTGGCCCACTCCTTGTTTTTGTAAATAAAGTTTTATTGAAATGTAGCCATGCTCCTTCATGAGCATGCTTCAGATAACAGAATGGAACAATGACAGCAGATGGTGTAGCCCACAAAGTAAAGGAGTAGAGCCATCTGGTCCTCAAAGGAAAGGTTTTTGCTCCCCGGCTTTATGGATGAACATGCGTATGGGTGCTCAAGGGAGAGCTTGTCCTGGTGCACGGGGGTTGCTATAACACCAGACTCTAGACTGTGTGACTTACAAAAGAAATTCATTTCTCGCAGCTCTAGAGGCTGGGAAGTCTGAGCTCAACGCTGTGACAGGTTCCGATGTCTGATGAGGACCCATTTCGTGGTTCATAGATGGTACCCTCTAGCTATGGTCTCTCATGGTGGAAGGGGCACAGAGCTCTCTGAGGCCCCTTTTATAAGGACACTAATGGCACTCATGAAGGCTCCACCCTCATGACCTAGTCACCTCCCAAAGATCCCACTTCTTCACACCATCACCCTGGCTGGGAGTTAGGATTTCAACATAGGAATCTGGGAGTACACAGACGTCCAGACCTCAGCAGAACTGTGTATTCAGAGCCAACCCATGCTGTTCCTTGCCAGCAGCTTAAGGGATCCTCGAGGATAATTTTACCTAGTTGTGGCTTTGTCCATACACTGGCTTCTGAACCTACCTAGCTAGCAAAGACTCACCTACACTGTGGTACGGTGGATTGTCTTATGTTTTGCTTCATTTTTCACCCAATTTAGTCAAAGCCTACTATATAGACAGCTTGGTGCATGTTGTTTTGAAGGACTTTGAAAGCAGTCTTTCTCCAGACTGTGAACTGGCTATATTAAGAGCGAGAACCTCTGTGTGACGTGTCCCAGGGACTGGGATACCTGGAGCCACATGCGTGACATGGTACAGATATGAAACCTCACGGAAGCCCTCATTCCTCCTTCTCATGCCATTCTTCCTCTTGGCAGATCCTTGTGGATGTCCACATCGCTGTTAAGGACTTTGTGGCCTGACTTCTGGGGGCACATTATTTGGAGAGAAACGTAGCCTGATCCAGTCAGGTGTCCAGGATTAAAATAAGCAGGACTGTTGCTCTTTGGAGCATTCACAGGTGGAGGGAATCTCTCAGGTCAGCTTGTCCAGGGGCTCCTGACAGTCCCCAAAATGCTAATTAAAAATGCAGATGCTCTGGTACTGCCCTGGGACATGCTGACCCTAGAGCGGAGTGGGGTATAGGTGTCTGCTTTTTGAACAAGCTCCACAGAGGAGTCCACAGGACAGCCAGGCAGCTGCTAATCTAGTCCACACACCTCCCTTGAGAGCCCAAAATTGACCCAGCAGACAACCAGGTGGAACCAAATCCCAGGTCTTCACAGCCAGTCCCCACCAGTGGTTTTCAAACCCATTTCAACAGATCCTGGGGTGTTTGTGATACCTTTGAGACTAACCTGCAGGATCCAATGACAGTCAGAGAGTGACCTGAATCACAGACTCAGAGCTTCTCCCCATTTGACCAGAGTAACTCCACCAGTTCATTTTACATATTAGGCTCATGTTAGACATTTTCCTAGTTCAACAGGTACAAGAGAAAAATCTGCTAATGGGAGAAAAATTGGAATTCTCAGCTCTGCTGCATCTTGCAGCAAATCAGTCACCAAAACTTTTGTACTAGACTCTCCTTTAAAAATCTGCAAAGAAGGATAATCCCACCCCTAACCCTCCATCAGGAGCACCTTAGAAGTGTTGTGACCCCAGGCTCCAGGTAAGAGGAGCCCCTGAAGCAGCCCTGCATCCTCTGTGACCCCTGCAGGCTGCATGTGCGCCTGAATCACATTCCACCTTAGTCCTCCCTGCTCTGAATTGAGCCCCGTCCTTCCCTCACTCTCCTAGAACCCAGAAAACCATAGCTCGCTTCCCATACTCCAGTGCACTCTGTTGTCATGGCTACAGATCAAATACTGGTTGACACCTGCAGTGTGCCAGACACAGTATCAGGTCCTGGCCAAGGCAGGTGTGATGTGCAGATGACACATCCAGACTGGAAGAGGAGAAAGGGAGACGAGGGGTCACTCGCCACCCTTCCTGTGTGGAGCAGGCTTCAGCACATCCCTGCCTCTCTCCCAGGATGACGGGAACAACCTGGCAGGCTCCTTCCCATTAGGCCTCTAGGTCTTCCTCCAGCTCAGGCCCGGGATGAGGAGATGTCACCAAACCAGCTCAAAGTATGCAGAGGAGCTGGGCCCTGGCTGATAAGCCTGGAAGCCCTGGAGCTTCTGTGCACAGGGCCGGAGCTGGCTCTGCTCCTGACCCGGGCAGGGTTAGGGATCCTCAGAGCCCAGCACCCCAGTTGGATTTTCCTGTCCGGGTTCCTCTTTGGGCCACAATCTCTGGAGCATCTCTGTGCTGCCACCACCTGGCCAGAGAGAGTAGTCAGCAAGGGCCATGGGAGTGGAGTCCTGACACCAGGCTGCTGGCAGCAGCTCTGCCCACCGCTCCCGGAGGACCCACAGAGCATCCAGAAGCACAGTCTGCCGAGAGGACACCACAGGCCATGAACAGGTACCTAACGGGCAGCATCAGCCCAAACGCTCCCCCAGAAAACAGCTCTGGCAGAGGCAAGGGTCTGTTTTCTCTCTGGATTTCTCTTTGAACCTTTCAGTTTACATTGCCCCTCGTTTCTGTTTAGACACTTAAATACTTCCATTTTTCCATGTGTGCACACACGTGTGTATGTTTGGGCTCTGATTGTGTGGTGTGCGTCCGTTGCTTTCATAGACGAGCCTTACTCTTCACGGTGCAGATGAAATCAAATGGAACAGCACTGGGCTTGTAAGTCATAAAGTGCTAGCGACACCTAAGAGCAATGAGAACAGCCTCCCGCCCCAGACGTTTGCCATTGCTGTGACACCTTTTCTCTAGGCGAGAAGGACTGAGCTGATTTTGGGTTTCAGAAGTGTGTCATCAGGTGGTGCTGATCAACACCCCTGAGTAGAGGTGTTGAGAGGGGTAGGTCCACTTACTGAGCCCCGAGTAACCGAGCCAAATGGTAGAGGTGAATTCGGGGCTGCAGGTGGGGGAGCAGTTGATGTAGACGGACTCCATGCAAGCTGGGGTGGGAGGCTGCTGGCCAGCAAGCCCCCAGAGGCCTGTCCCCCTGTGAGTCAGGGTCTGTGTCCTTGTAAATCAGCCCTGACACCTGCAGGAAATGCTGGCCAGGCAGTCCCTGCCATCGCCCAGCCTATCCCCTGGATGTCACTGTTGTGCTACATGAGCGACACTGGGACCCACTTCTGGGACCATGACAAACCCTTCCTGGAAGTGGCCACCTGTAGCAAAAGGCAGGGCCTGGGGGTTCAGTGCTGAGGGGTGATCTTCTCTGCAGGTGAACCAAGGCTCTCTGCTCCTGCTGGTCTAGGGCGGGACTGATTCTCTAGTACAAAGAAGCTGAGGTCAGCTGAGCCCCACTCCCTGATGGCTCTCAGACTCTCGACATAGGTTCCCAAGTTGGCAACAGTGGGAGAAATCTAAAGGACCAACGTGTAGTGGTTTTGAGCACAGTCACAAATCCAGACCCCAGCCTCACATATATAAGAAGTTTATTTCACACGTTGGAGCATCAGTTTCGCCACCTACGTTACGTGTGACTCCCTGGTAGCAGGGTTGCAAGAATTCAATGTGAATACTGCATGCAAAATGTAACACTAAGGCACCACTTTATTTTAACAAAGTAGTTAGAAGCCATATGCAGAAAACCATCCAAGTTCCAAGCCTGGGAAAAAGCTCTTATTTCTGAGCCTCGCATGGAAACAAGCGCAAGCGCAGAGATTAGAACCCATTAAGAGACACAGGGCCCAGGCCAGTGGAAGCAGAGCCTTCTTTTCTTTCTGCGTGGTTTCTGCCTCTTCTGAGCCTCACTTGCATGTGCTGGATCCATGCGTTGGGGGAAGCACCCAAACTAAGCCTAAAGCCGTGAGGGACTTTTTTCTATCTGTGTTGATATATGTGGAATATCCAAAAACAGACTTGGAGCATTTTAACAGTGAAGCGCGTGGGGAGAGCTCCAGGCAGTCGCTTAGCCTTGCTGTGTGAGCAGCAGACCCTCTGAGTGAGCCCAGCCAGAATGTCAGTATCTCCCTGGCCCTTCCAGCTCCAGGGACCTTCCATCCTCCTTCGGGTTTCTTCCCTGGATTGAGATTGTGCATTTCGAATTACTCAAACCGATCGATCGGAATCAGTGTGCTGGGACTTTGGGTGGCCCGAGGGAGTTTTACCAGGTCCTCTTTCTACAAGTTGTGCATTGGTGAGGCACATTTGCTGAGCTGGAGAGGTGCCTCTGGGGGCCTCTGTTCCCCTGCCTCCTCCTCCCTCTGGTCTCACAGCTCAGGTCCAGTTGTGGCCGCGACAGTCCATCTACTTTCTCAGCAATCTGCAGCTGACTGGCGGTTCAGGCCTTCTCGGTGCTGAAAGGGCTTTATTAAATGAGGTCCCCACTCTCAGCTCAGAGTAAGCGAGGGGTCCAGGTGAGAGGCCCCTCAAATGTAGCCATTAAGTCCCCTTACAATACAGCTCGGTGGATGGCAAGTCCTGATTTACTGACGACAACCAACAAACTGGGAGGTGGCAGGGACCCTTTTCGTTTTCTTATGCATTTGCGTTTTCAGTTTTTAGGGAACAGCCTAAAAACCAGAATTAAGGAATTAAGGCACCTTAATTGCTTATCCACTGAGACTCCTTGTACTTCTCCCAGAGTGTGTTTGGGACCTTGTGCTTTGTCTGCTGCCGGTGACAGGGAGAACAGGGGCGAGCATGCCACGCTTCGGTGGGGGAGAGGTAAATTGGAAAATGAGGAGGAAAGCAGCGAGGAGCAGCTGCAGAATTGATCAAAACCATTTTCTCAACTGGGTTAATTGTCCTTCCCCATGGTGCGGAGACACCTACGCGATCAGAAGTCTGCATCTCTCTATTAAGAGAGACAGATTGTCCACCAGGAGGCACCGACTCCCGCTCCTCTTCCCTTCCAGGCCTGGGTCCTCTCCCACCAACACCCCTGCCCCACAAGACCGAGCTCACCTGGCTCTCTCTCCCGCGTGGCACTGGCCTCATCACTGGGAGGGGCTGTCAGTGACCGGAGGGGGCAGGCAGATTCTAAACAGCTCTGCTTGAGGAGTAGAAATAATTACAAAATCTCGGGCCATTATCCAGTTACCTTGACATGTGGCCGTTCGAGGGAGTTCTAACTGGATTAAGTTCATTATAAAAAGATTAGTCCTAGCATGGGGACTGTGCATAACAAAGTGAACCATCAGAATGTGCGGCTGCGGGGCCACCAAGGACTTGGGGGGGGGGAAGTGAGTGAATGGCTTTGTTTATTGAATTACTGCGGAGGGAGCCGCCCAGGAGTTTTGTTCAGATGGAGTTTGTGGCTTCCAGCAACTGTCAGCAGTTTCCTGTTTGCCTGCCTTTTTTCAACACTGTTCTTCAGTGCCATTGTAGTTATTGTCAAAGCACTAATCCGAGATGCTTGTCCCTAATGTTCTTTGTGAGCGTGGAGGTGAGATTATTGATCAAGATGAAGCTGAGCCACTCACAGTTCATCCATTATTCACGAGCTATGCATGTGCACCTACGGTGTGCACCCATCAAGCTCCTCACGTCTGCGTGATGCTTCCTGGCTTTACAAAGAGCTTTCACATTCTCATCTGCCCCACATGGCAACGCTCTGTGATAAACACGCATTGTTGAGATGATTTTATAGAAAGTGAAACAGAGGTTCACGGAGGTTGATCCATAGTCACCCAGCTAGACAGTCCCAAAACCGGGGCTCTGCTCTTCCCAACCCAGCATCCCACAGACACACACATTCATGTGTTCAGCTTGTGGCCCTGGACTGCCTGGATTAGCCACAGTGGTTGAGATCCAATTTCTTCCTGAATTTACCATGAGAAGATGTCAGATACCATTTGAACAACTAATTTAACTGCTCACGGTTTCTCTCTTCTTCAGCTCAGAAAAGATTTTTCATATAAGAAAGGTCATGAAGCTGTTCTGGTCCTTCACTAGAAACCCTCCTCTGTATCTTCACCAGAGTTTGTGAAGTGAAATAGATTATCATTTCACTTTCCCAGAATAAATACTGAGCTCCTCTTGATAGTCTGGGATGAGGAATATGAATATTAGGGAAAACATGAATTCCTGATCAATCTCTTATTTCACTTAGATTGACTTAATTTCTCAGGTCCCAAACTCCTTCTGAGGGAACAAGCAGGAATTAGAACTCTAAGTGCTGGGTGGCTGTTAGGACCTGCAGTGCCTCTGCTTCCTCCTCCTGAGCCCAAAGCAGCTGCTGCTGCGGGATTGTCACACCCTTTCCTATGTAGTGTGGCTTTGACTTCCTGTACACCTCAAAACACCTCCAAGCAGCCTCCAGGGAGTCAGGAATTGGCTAGTAAGATGGCAACTGTGTACCCTCATCCTGATTCTAGACCCTGGTGACCCCATGAATTCCAGAGACCTGGAGAAGCCAACCAGGTTATGGCATTGTATCAAATGCCATCTCGATGGCCTTGTTTGGTGACTAGAAATTCAGGACACCCAGGGAAGGCAAAGGGGAAGGTGGAACATCAAAAAAAGGCATTTGATTTAGGAAATTTAGATATGATTAAAGATTAGGGAAGAATCCAGAGAGCCAGAAAAGAAAGGCGGTTTGTTGTAAGCAGGAATCTGGATTTCTGCAGATCAGTGATTCTATCTACGTGCACCTACCCAAAATGAAATACACATGGATACAACGTTTTGTACAAGCTGTAACTACCCAAAGCATATCTAGTTTATAGACTAAGTTTAAAAACAGATAGTACAGACTGTTGGAGTATAGTCGGGATTCTCATTTGTAAATAATACAGCCCTTCTCAAAACCTACCTCTTTAGCATAGGGTATGACAAAAGAAAAGGATTTTATTTTCCTAGTAATTGCTGTTAAAGTTCTGGAATTTATTCTCATTGGGTCTGGCTTGCTCATGTGCTCACACCTGAACCTATCACTGCTCCTGGGGCATGCACAATTGAGATTGGCCAGGCCTACGTCATGTGATCTTCCTGGAGACGAGCCTGGCCACCTGTCCCTCCTATCCCTAAACCACTTATACTGCAAGTGATGCAGGAAGGTAACAACCTTTTCCTTGCCTGCTCCTTATGTACCCGCCCAGCATCAGTCAAAACGAGACTTTAAATGGTAGCAGAGCTTAACAGTGCACACTCTTTCCACATTAATGATCTTATTTGACCCTGACAAACACCAGGCGTAGGTATTTTTACTGTCGCCATTCAGATAAATGTTATGTTCAGCAGGGCTCTGCAAGCCACTGAAATAGACCTGGCTCATAACCTTTGATTTATCTGACTCTAGAGTCTGAACCCTCTCATGAGCATTTTTTCAGAATTGGTGTGGATGTTAACATGAAAAATCTAAGTTCCTCACTTAACTACCAGAAAGAAACAAGTGGATTTCAGTTTCTCCTTTAGAAACAAGCCATCAATCTATTTATAATAAGGAGAATACTCTCTACTAGTCCTTAGTATTTAGGTACAGCACAGAAAAAAATACCAGCTATCATTTATTGAACACTTACTATGTGCCAGGTACTGTGCTAAGCACTTAACAAAGAATGTTCCATTTAATGCTAAAAGTAATGTTACGAAATAGCACTTTTTATCCCTGTTCGATCGCTGAGCAAAGGTGGTCTGGGAAGGATGAAATGACCTACCCAGGGAGCGTGGGGTCAGAGATTGAACCTAGCACTGACTGACGCTCTGCTACTACCAAGAGATGCATGGGCCTCTCCTGTCACCCCTGGTGGTAACGCCTCATCAGCAAACTGGGTAGAGATGGGAGATAAGAAAAACATCAGTCCCAAACTCTGGGGAAACCCATAAGTGGAAGAAAATTAGATTTTAGGCAAATTCCTGGCAATTCAAGAGACCTGATACCAAAATAATAAGAAACAAATAGACAAGCCAACTACGGGCTAAAACAGGAACATGACCTCCCCAGGATCTCCAAATGTTAAAATTGATGGGATTTCATTGTCGAGCCCTGCGGGCTCATTGGCCTTCACATGAGAGTTTTGCGTTTTACTTGCTGCTGTAACCCAGGAAGGACAACAGTCCTGGGGAATCCCGAGTGGCTCCCTGCGGGAGGGGGCGGCCAGCCTGAGACCACTTCCACCCCACACACCTGCCCTTTTGCTGCCCCACCCTTCACCACCACCAGATGCTGCAGATTGGCATTTTCACATCCCTTATGATTTTTCAAGGTACACGTCTCATGACAACACTGGCAGCTTTCAATTTATTAGGCTTATTAGCAAATAAAACTGTCCTGAAGAGCCCAGATTTGATATCTGGAAGATTCATTTCAGGATTGATTTAATGCAGCCTGCCTGGTAGTTTATTTCACATCTCCAAGTTGGGACTAAATCACCCTCGTCTGGTTGATACTCTTAATATGATGGTTGGTGGTTGCAAAATAGGCCAGGCTGTAAAATAATCTGAGGGCTCTAGTTGCTTCCAATTTCTTTTTTTTTAAACAGAGGTGATAAAAATATTTTATAACTTTATGTGTCTAGGAGATTCTAGGTTTTTCCTCCTTTTTTTTCCCATTGGTTTCAGTAATGTCGTTTGCATGGAAATATGTTTAAAGATGTGACCCTTCTTCACTGTTGATTTGTAGCGGTGGGGAATCACCTGCTTTCTCTGGAATCGCCTAAGACTTGTGACATCTGGCATTCACTATGACAAACCTGTGGAGGCACCAGCCGGGAGCAGTCCATCATTTAAGTCATCTTGTTCCTAAGCCCTGGGCTGCTATCATACTTTTTCAAGATGAAGACTTAAACAGAGAGAACCTGTTATTACCCAACCAGCCAATGGCATTTACCGAGGGCTATTACTCTGATGGCATTTATCACCCGCATCTCATTTGACACTTATCATTTATCGCATGACAGTTTTACTTATCTTCTATTTTATCCTCTCCATTGGATTACCATCTGCTGAGACACAACCCTACAGTTGGCCCAGTCCAGTTCAAACCCCATCCCTGCCACTTCCTGCCTGGGTGACCACAGCTAAATACATTAACCTCTCAGCTCATTTTTAAGACAGGGATAAAAATAGGAATAAAAGGATTAAATTAAGTAATGTATGAAAAATCTTTAACACAGTGCTGAGCGCAGGGAAAGTGGTCAATAAATGGTAGCTGTCTTCTGTGGTAATGATACAGGTGGTATAAACCATGGTCTTAAATGTTACTTTCCATTTTATATACCGAAGTGTCTTCCATAAAAGTAGATGACATGCATCCATAAGAAGTCCTGATTACAGAGCATTTATGAAAAAAGGCCCATTTAATTGCATTTTAAAATTATATATATCTGAAAGCAAAGCTGCGTCCAATCGAGATGCTTAAGGAGTATTTTGAAAGTCGGATGCGCTTTCCAGGAATGGTTTCCTTAGCAGCCTGCATCTCCCTCCATCTCATCTGCATGAGTCAATTGTTCGGCCGCTCCTTCCTTTATAGGATATACCTGAAGCAGCCTAAGCATTTCTGAATTAACAAAGATTCCAAATTTCTGTGGTGTGAAAAATCCACACATCTTGCTCTATTCTTGGGCTATAGTTTGCTCACCAGATAGCAGATCCAGCTGGAGTTCATGTTCCAGGTACACCTTTGTACTCTTTCCCTATTACCTATTTTGTTTTTTTTAATAAAGAGAGGGACAGTGAGAGAGAAAAACAGAATCAGCTTTATTTAGTTTTTCACGTGGCTTTCATTGCTCAGACACCTTGCTGTGTACGTGGTGCTGGGGTTTGAACCTGCATCCTTGCGCATGCCAGGCAAGCTCCGTAACCACTGAGCCACCGCTTCAGCCCCCTAGTACCTACTTTAATATTAAAGTTAGGGGCCAGCGGACACTGGCTTCTCATGATAGAATGTACCAAAGCACGGCAGCATACCTGCAGCCTGACCACACCGCTGTCAATCACAGCCCTCGTGTGCCGGCCTTGCTACCCAGGCAACCAGACCTGGCCTGCTGCTGTACCCCAGGTCCCTGGCATGCTTCCTCCCTTCCACCCATTCCTGTGTCACCCACAGGGCTTAATACATCAGTGATGGCATTTTTCCATGGATCTGTGTCCCTGTGACGTCTCCTATTTTGAACGGGCACCTCTGTCTTCCAAACTGGGCGACATTTGTTTCTGCTAAAATTGTTGCACCATGGAAGGGATCAAGAAGAATGGCCGGATTAAGTTAGATCACAGTGTCTAACTGCCCTGAGAGAGTCCTGATAAACTGCCATAGCCCTGCTTCAGGGTTCTGCTGGAATACAGCAGCATCGTCAACAGCAGCACTGCTGCTCGACCGTGCACTTGTCACCTGCTAGATACAAGGCAGTGTGCTTAGCAGTTTTCATCATATCACCTACTTCCTGTCACATTTGCCCTTCTCCCAAACACTGATGCTCAGTACTAGAATCACTCACTCACTCTAAAAGTTAGAGATCTACCCAAACTGTTATAATCTGTTCGCTAGCAGTTAAACTCTGAAAAGATTTCTTTTTAAGGGAGGAGAGGGTGCTTATTTGACTATACTGCATGTGTAATGAGGTATCTTGGGGACAGGACCTGGATCTGAGCACAAAATTCTTTGATGTTTGTATAGACCTTACTCACACAGCCTAAAGGCAATTTTACACAGGCCACATGACTGCAACCTGTCACGTAAGATCGGACATGGAACTTTGCACTTGTGATATCACGTCAGCCCTCAAGAGGGTTCGGATTTGGGAGCATTTAAAATTTCATATTTTAAGATTAAGGATGCTCAGCCTGCATTTAGGCAGAATGCTTTCCTTACCTTGTGTTTGCTCATCATGGACAGATTATAGCAAATTTTATGTATTAGAAGTTCACCCTTCCTCCAAGGAGTTCACTCCCACCTGTCAAAAAATTGTGATTTATTAGTATGTAAGAAAAAGAATATATAGCTATGTGGGGGGTGCTTTAGTAAATATACAGATCATAGTATCTACAGTGAGGGTGGAGCCCTCTCCACCTAAAACTTCATTGCACACTTGAAAGCACAGAAATTCATTAGGTGGAATTTCTTTTTTTTTTTTTTTTTTTCAGGGTTGAGGACCCTACTCGGGGCCTTGCGCGTGCTAGGCAAGCGCTCTGCCACTGAGCTACAACCCCAACCCCAGGTGGAATTTCTGATCAGAAACTTCAGTGTGAATCTGAGGGTTTGCTTTGCAAATAATAATGATGCTGGGCTGGAGCGGTGGCTCAGTGGATACGGCACTTGCCTGGCATGCGCAAGGACGCAGGTTTGAACCCCAGCATGACATACACAGTAAAGTGTCAGAGCAACAAAAGCCACATGAAAAACTAACCAAAAATTGATTCTCTTTCTCTCCCTGTCCCTCTCTCTTTAATAACAATTCTGCATCTGCTGGTGACAATGACTACTGTCCTTGGAGTCATACTCCAGGCACTGTGCCACATCACTCACCCACAGTCCTGCAGCCAGCGTGTGGCTGGTGTGGCCCCTCATCCTGATCTGGGATCTTCTGCCCACTGCTGGTGGCCCACAATGTCCCAGGCTCAGAGAAGACCACACTGTCCCTTCAGCTGCACAAGGGTCAGCCGCATGGAGCCCAGCTCCCCTTTCCTCACCCCACATCTGATCGGCCAGTTGACTCTTCCTCCTGAATGCATGCCTGACCCCCTTCGTCTCCCCACTGCCGTCCTCCAAGGCCAGGCTGCCAACACTTTTTCTGGGCTGCTGTTGGCCTCTGTCAAGCCTGCTTCTCCTAGTCCGGCTGATGCATTCCCAACTGAGCATGCATCTCCCTCCTGAACCGCATGGCTGATGCCGCACCCTCCTGCTTGAAGCCCCTTAGCAGCATATCTTTTCTCTGCAGGTAGAGATGAAAATGCATCCACAGCACCCTGTGGAACCTGACCCCAGTGTCCTCACTTGCTTGACTCTGGACGCACTGACTGCATCTTCCACCCCAAGGCCTCATCTGAGCCATTCTGTCTGGTTGGGTTCTGTTCATTCTTCAAACCTCATCTTGACTCACTTCTTCTAGGAAGCTGTTATGATTTGAATGTGCATCGTCCCCCAAAAGCTCATGGGAAGCTGAGGTGAAATGATTAGGTTGTAAGAGCCTTAACCCAATCAGTGACTTCATGCTCTGTTAGGGATTAGTTGGTAACTGTAGGCTGGAGGCTGTGGCTGGAGGAGCTGGGTCACTGAGGGTATTTGGGGGACATATTTTGTATCTGGTGTGGAGTTTCTCTCTCTGCTCCCTGGAGCTGTGCCTTCTGCCCTGATGTTCAACCTCACCTTGAGTCCTAAGGAATAGAGCTGGCATTGTGTGGACCGATTACACCCTCAACCCCCCATTGACCACCAGGTGTGATGAGCTGGCTTTCCTTACACTAAGCCCAGCAGTAATTAAAGAACTGCTTAGGTAGTTTAAGTTCTTCCACTAATCTGGAAGCACCAGGAGGGCAGGGATTACATTTCAATGCTTACCATTGTAACCCCAATTCTTAGCACAGGACACACACCTAGTAGGTGCTCACTACACGCACACTGACTGACTGTGATTCTGATGCCATCCTCCTTTGGTTCCATGCACCTAGTAGGTGCTCACTATGCACACACTGACTGACTGATTCTGATGCCATCCCCCTTTTGTTCCACTCACCTAGTAGGTGTCAGTAAACACACATTGACTGACTGTGATGTGATGCCATCCCCGTTTGGTTCCACTCACCTAGTAGGTGCTCAGTAGACACACACTGACTGACTGTGATGTGATGCCATCCCCCTTTTGTTCCACTCACCTAGTAGGTGTCAGTAAACACACATTGACTGACTGTGATGTGATGCCATCCCCGTTTGGTTCCACTCACCTAGTAGGTGCTCAGTAGACACACACTGACTGACTGTGATGTGATGCCATCCCCCTTTGGTTCCACTCACCTAGTAGGTGCTCAGTAGTCACACTGACTACTAAATGACACAGTGATTCCAGTACCATCTACCACCCTGCACCCGTGGAGGGTCATGCCACCGTGTCACTCAGCATTCCGGGAAGTCTTGGGAAATGGAGAGCTGTGCCGCTTGTCATGCGATATTCAGAAAGCTGCTGATAGAGTTAATTTTATCCATTCTTGGGACATTCTGTCCGGGAGGACATGGTGGCTCAGGAGGTCTTTCATTTATTCCTGCATGTGCGTGGCTGGTCCAGTGTTTGGTGTTGGTCTGATGGTTGTTGATTTCTCTGAGTTAGAGCCACAGGACAGCTGTGGTTAAAGTCTCTGCGCTTCATCTCACTAACTCCTCCTCGCTGTGGCTGTCCCCGGGCGAGCATCCCTAATTGTGTAGAGAAAACTAATTAGAGCTGTGGGATTCCAGAGCCTTTATTTGGTAGGCCAGGTTCGTTTCCTCGGCGTGAATTTGCTTTCAGTATAATGCATGTTTTTGGTTGCCAGACAAATACAAACAGATTTGCTGCTTTAGTGTTTGCCATGTTGGAAAGAATACTCTTTAAACAAAAGTCAGATGCAAACACAAAGAATGTTCCTTAAAGAAACTGCACCATGGTTCCATGTGTGCTGGGGAGGGGTTACTGTTCCTCCAAGGCCCTGAGAGGCCAGAATGGAAGCTCCTGCTCCTCCTTCTCATCTCAATCCAGTGGGTTCCCTCCCTGTGAAGACACTGAAAGCTGAGGGCGACCCCACTTCCCTCTTGGCCAGGGGTGGGGGGCAGGCTCAGACCCAACACTTTCCACTTAAAAGGCGCTGGGACATGAGAACAAGCGGTCAGCAAATAAGTACTGAGACGTTAAGGGGGACTCAACACGTGGGGAACCAACAGCCACATTGGAGCCACGGTGCGTGTTGCACCCCATCCTGGAGTAGGTGCTCACAGGTTACAGAGAGAAAGTGGACCCCAGAGCGTGCCGGGGAGGAAGCCGATCTTCCTGATGAGCAGTGGAGTCAGCAAGGCTTCCTGGAGGAGGCGTGGCCAAAAAGGCCATCCATACACAGTATGGTGGTGGTTCCACTTTCAGGACGGCAAGGGAGATGCCACCTGAATCCCAGCTGCACTTGTGACCTTGGACAAGTTAGTTGCCCTAAGTGTCAACTCCCCATTTACCAAATGAGGGCAATCCCTCGTTATACTGCTCCCTTTTGCCGTTTTGTTCTTAAAGATATCTGAAGGTAGTGCCTGGCTCACAGTATATGCTCAAGAGCAATTAGCCATGGCATTTTTACTACTATTAGTGTTTTAGTTCCCCACACAGACCCTGCCTTGCCTGTGGACCTCTGCACCAGCTCTCTGTCCTCCTAAAACGCTCTTCCCCACACTGGAAGGCTGACTCCACTCTTCTTCTGGGACTGAACTTGAATATCACCTCTAGGAGGAAGCACGCTTCTGCTCCTAGGCATTCCCGCAGCCTCTCAGCCTCAGCCTGTGCCCTCCTGTCACCTCCGTGTGGGATCCGCCTGTCCCTCAGCCTGACATCTCCTGAAGGCAGTTGACATCTATTGCTTCTCACAATAAAGGCCAATAATTACCCACTGAATGAATGAGTGAGTGAAAGAACCATTTGTCTCCTGTACTTACACTCCCTGCAGGGAAAATATGAGCCACAGGGTGGGTCATTTAACAACTGGCTATTTAAGCAGACTCCCAACCGTTAGGAAGGGGCCGCAGGCTTGGGCAGCTCGAAGTCATCAGTCTGTTCAGATTCCCAGCCTCTTCAGTAGGTCCACCGTATGGGGATAGCTGTGCCGTCTGCAGGGAGAGCTTGGCCAAGTGAATCTCTTTAGAGGGCAACAAAGCTGAAGTCCTGGTGGGCTTCCAAGAGGCAAATGAAGCCCATCCCCCCTGAGACACTGCAGTCTGCTATTGTCTCAGCTCCAGAGTGGCTTCTGCCTGTCTGCAGCTCCCTGTCAGAGAGGAAGGGCATCCAGCCAGCAGTCCAACTCGGCACCCTGCTCCATAGGAACTGGAGAAGAATGAATGAAGGAGGGACCCCTTTCTCCCCACCCATGCCACATGCTGTTCAGCCCATCCTAACCAGCTTGGCCTCTGAATTCATCTCTGTTTGCATGTCACTGTTCTGCTGAAAGGTCTTCCTTGTCCCTAGAGCTTGTTCAAGAGGTCCTAACTCTGCTGTTCGGCCTTTGATGACGTCAGGGTCTGGCCCTAGATTACCTTTTCTGTTTTCTCTCTGACTCTACCCACCGTGATGTTTTGAAGCCAGAGCCTGTGGACTCCAGCCCCAGCTCCAGTGCTTAATGATGCTTTGGGGGGAAGACAGTTCATTGGAGCCCCAATTTTCTTGTCCCTAAAAGGACAATCATGGGGCTGGATGGGTGGTTCAGTGGTTCCTGAGCTTGCCTGGCACATGTAAGGATGCAGGTTCAAACCCCAGCACCATGTACACAACAAAATGTTGGAGCAATGAAAGCCACATGAAAAACTAAATAAAATTGATTCTCTCTCACTTGTCCCTCTCTTTAAAAAAAAAAAAAAAAGAGAGAGAGAGAAGGCAACCGTGATGCTCACCTCCTCTAGACTTCAAGAGTTAGCAGAGATGCTGCTCAGAAACCCTTGGTGGACCCACAAGACCTCTCTGGTCTACTCATGATTATTAGATGCCTGCCACTGGGTCTGATCACTGAGCACACCCGCGCATCTCTGCCTTGCAATTTCATTTACGCTATGTTCTCTCCAGTCTCTCCAGGTTCTCATTATGCACTGGGAATGAATACTGTTCACCTCCTTAAGCTGGCTCTTCTCTCACTTTGCCTGCTACCCTTGTTAGCATTGCTCACGTGGAAGGCTCGGTGACTGTGAGCTTCCGAAGGCAAGAGCTGCCTCTTCAACAACAGCTCCGATTGCACAAACTCTTCCTCCGTTGGGTTACATGAGGTGCACCGTGTTCAGCTCTCAGGGGCACCATCAACAAAGGTAGCAGGTGCTGCTGAGTCTTGGCATGCAGGGTGGGTGCTTTTTAGATGTGGGCATGCATGCATCATGCCCACAGAGCATCCCTTATCAGAGCATCCCTTCAGGACATGAATCCCATTTTATAGGTATGGGAACTCATAACATGAGATGGTAAGAACTGAACCATGGTAGCTGGGCATGGTGGTGCATGCCTATAATCCCAGGGTCTCAGGAGGCTGAAGCAGGAGGATCGCAAGTTTGAGGCCAGCCTTAGCAATGTAGGTCCTAAGCAACTTGGTGAGACCCTGTCACAAAATAAGAAATAAAAAGGGCTAGCAATGTTGCTCAGTGGCTAAGCACCCTTGGGTTCAATTAAAAAAAAAAAAAAGAATTGACTGTGGTCACACAGCTAGAATGTGATGGTGCTGGCATCTCACTCCACGTGCTCCTTCCGGATTCCTGGGTCACTCACTAAGCTACCCCATGGGGTCCCTGGGATAGGTGCTTATCTACCTCGCCTGCGTTGATGGATCAACAGGGCTGAGTTCGGTAGACCTGGCTGTGTATGAGAAGTCTTACCAACCAAGAAATCAGGGACCACTGTTCTGCTCTTTCTTCCTCTTTAGGAGGTAGAGGCCAGGAGGACAGAACTTAGAGGAAACCCATCAATAAATGTCCTTTTCCTCCTTTTTCCTCTTTACTCTCCTTATCTGGTCTAGAAGAATGACTTCAAAATATACAGAACTTTCTACTGGAAAGAAAAGTGTCCTGACAGCAGTGGGGAGTTTGGATCTGAACTGGGAGAAATGGTCTGGACCCATCCTGGAGAGCACCTAGCATGTGGCAGGCACTGTCCTGCAGCCCTCCCTTCCAGGACAGCCCACGGGTGGTGGGAGTGCGTGGTCCTGATCCTGCCATATTTGAAACTACTGGTCACCACCCTTCTGTCCAGAACACTGTGATGGCTACAGTAGAGCACCATGCAATGACCTACCATCCCCTCGCCATCGCTTCTGTAGCTCAGAGTAGATGTGTTCAGGGGCATCTGTAAAGGCCGGCTCAGCTCTTGGGGAGGTAGTGAAAATATCTCAAGGACTATTAAAGCAGATGAGGCAGAGGGCACCTACAGGGGTCATCTCAGGCCAGAGGGACCTCACAGCTCCCCGTACTGCCATACGTGCTGACCCACACCCTTGCCAGAAACCCACCTGCCACAAATCACTGCTTCACTTGGCAACACCCACTGTGTGCAGCCTGGGGACAGCACCACTGAAGGCAGCAGGCTGGGCCTGTGGCCATGCGATTGCTGACTCCCAGCAAGCCCTGCTGCACCCTGCCTGTGACACATGCCTACTGTGTGCTTCCAGGACACACTGTCTTTGTCCATTGGGGGCTCTGAACTCTGAACTCATGGCTTGGGATTGCTGTGGAGGTGCAAATGGAACAAGGATCTTTCTCCCACTTCATCCTTAGCGATGCCCGGGATCGTGACTTCATTATTATGCCCTTGTACCCCCAGATGCTGACACAAGGTCTGTGGCACAGAAGGACTTACAGGAGCATAGGACAGATGGAGAGTCAACCTGTCAATCGTGTCATTTCCACTCCTTCATCTTGCAAATACTTTCCTCTAAAATGTTGCCAGGGTGGAGCAGTCTGAACTCCATTCATAGCACAAGAGAAAGGGGAGAATGGAGTTAAGTGTCTTTCTCTTTGGGGACACCTTTGCAGCAGCTCCCTGCCTTTCCCTAGGAGTCTGATGTGTACCTTTATTTCCTTCCAGCCAAATTGTGGAAATATCAGTAAGGCCATCAGAGAGGGTCCCCAGGTTTTCCCTAACAGCCAGGGAGGGCCTTGGGCCTGCCAGGTTGTCAGCGATCAGGGCAGGGGCAAGAATTTGGAGAGCCGGGCAGTGGCATAGTCAAACCTGTGAGATTCCGGGGACTTTCAGGTTCTCTGGATTTGCAGCATTGATCCTCCGAAATCAGGTGTCTCATCTTGGATGGGCCTGAGAACCCACAGGTTCGTAGCTCTTGGCGTGTGGCACCATGAAACGGGACCTTAGACACAGTGACCTGGGTGGGTCAGGCCTCTGGGGACAGCTGTCTTAAGGATTCCCAGAACTGGAGTTGAGCTTCTTCCAAGGGATGAGCTGCAGGGTCAGATGCGGACCCCTCTGTAAGCTTGTGTATCTTGGCATTAGGGGACAACGACAGAGCCTGATCTCCTTATTTATCATAATAGCAGCACAGTACTCAGATGCGAGGGTACTCATACGAGGCTCAGCCCAGTCGGTGTCAGTTCCATCTCTTGATGGCCTCTAGCACCTCCGACACAATAGGAACAGTTACGGTCTCTACTGTCCAGGTGAGGACAGCTGGGAGTGGCAGAATCTAGTATATGTATGTATGTGTGTATGAGTGAGCATGTGTGCGAGCAC